>JAQGBX010004391.1:0-15449 GCA_034698745.1 Megaphyllum sjaelandicum | reverse complement strand
ATACGCGGGGTTAATAGATGTCTGAATATGAAATTCTTTCATGTTTCTTTTGTTTTAACCTTAATATCTGGTTTCGAAGTTGTTTTCTGTATTATTTTTTTTTAAATAATTTTGCGATGTTTTCGTTCGTAAACAATGAATAAAGACTAGTATACATGTATTTCAAAAATAACGCACGTACTAAGTTGCAGTTCCATTTCCGGCTCCATTTTTTTAGCGGGCATAATTTTAAAACTACTTTTAAAAATAAATGGGGAATATAAAATACCTAAGTATAAAATCCAGTTAGCCTTTTATGTACCTAGTGGATTTCGTTCCCATATGTCTACGGGCGGGGATTGAGGCAAATGAACTTTAAAAAAAGTATTAAATTTATAGTTTATGACATTATTTATGGTGTCATGTAATTTTTCCAATATTATACTTTTTGGGTTTGGTATTTTCAGTTTTTTTTACGTTTATTTAAATACTGTTTTAAATTGTAAAACTCTTTTAAACTTAGAGAGATATTTCACTAAACTATTTTTCACAAGTTATATATTCCAGTTTTTAGGAACACTAATTTATTTTTGAGTTGTTCATAAAAAACGAGTATTGCAAATACTTTTTGGTGCCACTGTACATGTAGCTCAGGGCCCATTTTCCGAATAGAAATTTGAAAACTTCCACATTTTCCAAGGACAAATTTTCAAAATTTTCCACGTTTACCAAGTACAAATTTGCAAAATTCTCAAGGTTTTCCGATTGCAACTTTGCCACATTTTCCGAGGACGATTTTGCAAAATTTTCCACGCTTTCCGAGCACAAATTTTCAACATTTTCAAACATTTTCCGAAAACAAAATTGTCATTTTTTTTAAAAAAAACTTCTATGTTATTTTTCAAAATTATCGTTAGTCAATTTTGAAAAATATTTTCCAGTGTCGATTTTGCAATATACAGTATGTCGATTATTCACATTGTCATGTTGGTCAGGGCAAATTTTTTAAAACCTGGAAAATTCAGGGAAACTGAATATTAAATTTCTGGGGGAGCCCTGTATAATATCGTACTAAATACGATCTTATTAATATATATCGTGGATTTTTAAATAAGTTTACGCGTTTATTTAAAAATACATACGCGCGATAGTTGGCAATTAATTTAAGTTATTCGAAACGCACATTGTATTTCGAATAACTTAAATTGTAAATGTATTTTAAAGCTAAAAATACATTTCTCCGAAATGCATTTTCACAAACATTTTAATTACGGGGAATGCATTTCCGAAAATATATTTCTAAAGATTTTTTTCAATGTGGGCTTTTCATTCATTTTTGGCAATTACATTAGTCATCATTACACGTACTGTACGTATTAGTACTCGAGTACGTTTCACCAATATGCAAATCGTATCATCCAAACCCAAACGACCTACAAAAGTAATTATATTGTACCCAAATTTCTTTCTTCTTTCTTTGCATCATGCAATTCAGAGAAAGTTATTCTTGGCACCCATCATTCAGCTTTTAACCGGAACCGGAACCGGCTGGAACCAAGCGCGTGTAGCCAAGCACGCAAACAAGAAAACGAGTTTTCGGAAATTGCGCAAACTTGACCAGTCTTGATTTTTCTATTGCCGGATACGGTTTGTTTGAGTAGCCCCTAATAATAAAAATATAATAATTGAGCGCATTTACGCGCGCAACCAGGATGTTAATTCACTTCGCAATTTTAGACTGAAGCAATCAATGCGTAGTTTAGTAGAAGCCGCTCTTGTCCTACTCCTTAGTACCTGGTTGTGAAAATACGGGTTTCTACGTCACAGGCGGATGTGGCGCTGCGGGCGCAGACAGGTGAGGCACGTACCCACGTGACTTGTGACGTCAGTGCCAAGGTCGCATAGCTAGGGGTTTTCCTCGGTGCGACGAAATACGCCAGGCCAGTCACGGCGAGCATCGCCAGGTGAAATCATCTGCGGGAATTTTCAGTTTAAATTGCTAATTAATTCAAGTTAGCTTCAGTGTTTTTAATTTAATCGGTGCCATTAATTGAGTGCTTCACGTCTGGAACGGAGATCCCAGACTCGCGTGCAATTCGAATTTTCAAGTCGGCTTGAGCACGGTAAGCGATTAATGCTGCTGATGAGTTTGGACCTCATCTCTCAAATTCTGTTAATTATTGTTAAGCTCTTAATGATAACACAGTTGTTCGGTTGAACATATACGGTGTAAGTTGAGTACCCGCTACACGAAATAATATCGGGACCGAAAGTGTCTCGGATTTTGGAATGTTTGCGTATTCATATATACGCGGGGTTTAATAATAGATGTCTGAATATGAAATTCTTTCATGTTTCTTGTTTTAACCTTAATATCTGGTTTCGAAGTTGTTTTCTGTATTATTTTTTTTAAAATAATTTTGCGATGTTTTCGTTCGAAAACAATGAATAAAGACGAGTATACATGTATTTCAAAAGTAACGCACGTACTAAGTTGCAGTTCCATTTCCGGTTCCATTTTTTTAGCGGGCATAATTTTAAAACTACTTTTAAAAATAAATGGGGAATATAAAATACCTAAGTATAAAATCCAGTTAGCCTTTTATGTACCTTACAATCTAGTTTCAAGGTAGTTTTCTGTGATATATTTAAAAACATTTATGATCTCGTTTGGCGACAATGAATAAATGGGAATGTATACTGTAATCAAGTGTTGATTTCTAGTTCAATTTCCGGTTCCATTTCATAGTGGGCCCATTTTTAAAAAATAATGCTTTAAAATAAATGGGGAATATAAAATTGATTTGAATCTTAGAATAAAAGCCTATATTTGCAAAAGAAATCTGCATAAAAAAGAGATGGAACTTCTTATCAGTTGATCAAAACTCGGGAAATCCCAAATATCGTTCGATGAATATTCATGTTATTATAAATTGTTTTGAAATCAATAATGGTTAATCCTGACAAAATACGCGGAAAAATAAAGGTGATAATTGTGAACATTCGTTTACTCGCACATTCATGTACCATTTCTGAAGGAAGTGATTTTTGAAAATGTTTTCATTAAACGTATACATGTACCTGTTTAGGAAAATCAAGTTCATGTCATTTCCTGCTTATGATTGCCCAATAAACTTGCTAATTTAAGTGCTTTGCCCTTTGTTTATAATTCAATTTTTTAAATTTATAGTGTTTTACGAAGACCATAAACTATTTTCCAAATATTCCCAAACTTTTTTAGAACATCATTTCAAATGTAATCACACTGCACGATCATTATTAATGTAACTCTCAGAAGGTTGATGGCATTATTACTAAACGTGTAAAGTGCGCGTATTCTATGTAGCAGGTTCACAGGGTGTTATTAATTGCGGCACTCAAACAGAAACTTCACGAAGCGTACTTCGGCAGTCGCGAAGTCACGTGAGCAAAGGAACGCGTTCATTGGTTCGAAAACATCGGGCACCTCGAGTGAATTTTTTTTAGCCAATGAGCGTGTCGATGTTAATTTCCGCGTGTTTTAATTTAACGCCTGTCAAAGTGCGATTCGTAAAGCTTCTGTCACCCGTATGCCGTTTCCTATATTTTATACTCAAAGATTTAATTGTACAAAACTATCAATCTTTCAATTTGTATTCTTGGCCTGTTACTGCCCTCTTTGGGAATCACTGCTCTTTACCCTCAATTTTAAATTTGCCATATTCCAAAGGTTTTTTTCAAGTCACGTGTCGTGTCATCTTGACATATTTTAGATGTGGTTCATTGGCACGCAAGCTTTGAAACGTTTTACGCATAATTAACTAAGTGACACAACATACACATAAATTCTACACTTTGTTCGGACGAGTTCGTAATATTAGCAATGAGGTTTCAATGCATGGATTAAAGGAGGAAAGTTGAAACAAAACTTGCGCATTGTTTCAAAGTTGAATATCTTATTCCTTTTTCGAATAAGATTAGCATATTAAATTCATTCCGATGCCACATCCTCGATTAGGACTAACGGCTATCAGGTTACCATTGTTTTCCGAGATGACGTCAGGTCATTCGAGCTTTGAGAATTTCCGTGATGGTGCTCAGACAGGTGCTTTAAAAACCGTACTTCGCCAGTCGTTATGTTAAGTTTGTGAAAGAAATGCGATTGGTTGATTTAAAAAGTAAATTTTTAGAGGTGCTCAGATAGATGCTTTACGAATTGTGCTTCGGCAGTCATGAAGTTTGCGAAATGAATGACTTAAATGGTTTAAAAACACTAAACTTTAAGGAGTGCTCAGATAGATGTTTTACCAATTGTACTGATGTTGTCATGAAGTTACGTTTGCGAAAGAAATGCGTTTGATTGGTTTATAAATAGTGACTTTTTTAACCAATTAGCGTGGCTAGATCACACGTGAATGTACAACTGCCAAAGTTCATTTCGTAAAGCTTCTGTCTTGAGTATACCTGCATGCAGTATAGTTTTGGTTGTTTCTGCAATTTATTGCAACAACTATTACAACTTCACCTATTTTGCAACGAACAAACAACAACAACAACAGTAGAAACAAAACCTTTGATACGAATCTCAATTTTTAAGAAATGAGTTTGTTGACATTTTGCAACTTTTTATTATTATTTTGGATTTTCGTTGACTTTCAAGGACTTCAGACAGCGATGTAAGAAAATGACCTTCGTTGACCTTTTACGTGAAATGCTTGTCCCATTTTCATGTTTTTAAATTATTTTTGGTCATTTTGATTTTTTAAGAACGTTTGTTGACCGGTACTTTGGACCCGTACATCCGGGCACTGCATGGACCTTACAGTGGCGTGATATCCTGCGGTATAATCAAAAGTAAAAAATAACAACAAGAACTTTCTCTAAAAGTCTGAAAATGTTTTATATTCCAAACGTTACGATACAATCTAAACATGTAGCACACGAAACTCGAACACGTTGTCAATAATTGCAATGATGGCCCTCAAATGTACTGCATGTCTGGGAAAATTGACCTTCGTGTCACATCTAAAGCGTTCGTTCGTTTCAACCGTAGTTCGTCTTATCGGAAGCCAGACGATACGTGACTTTAACGATAAAGCTAACTGTACACTTTCATTAATACTATCATGGCCTTCTGAGAGTGGCATTAAGAATGATAATGTAGGGCGAAAAATGTGGAATGATGGCCAGTAATGAGGAAAATCCGGATTGATGATTATACTATAGGCGTGGTTGACGATACCGCCATTAATAATAACTACACTGATTACGCGCATCATTAATTCTGTCATTAGTATTTCATCATGACTCTATTTCCAATTTGCGCCACTACGGGCACGCGCATGCTCAGAATGATTGCGAAAATTCATCATTACTGTACACAGATACGCGTTTAATTCTAAGCAAAATAGTCATTTCAAATGATCGTATAAGGTTGAAATGTAAGGTGGATAATGAAACTGAAAGCGAATGATGCAACATTTTTGATGTTAATGTAATTGTAGTTGATGGCATTATATGAACGTGAACAGGTAACTTAAGAACCAAAGTTTCGTTGAAGTTTGGATGAAATCCTATCCCCCGCGTACATGAACAGTACATGCACTGCAAGTGATGGATGCGAGGTGATGCGACTTTTATCGGGGAATTCCCCGTTGCAACGTACCCTTTTTCTAAAATTCGTTTTAACGAAATGCAGCGCAAATTGCTCGAAAAATCGTAATATCCGAATTAGGAATTGGTCTTTGACGAAGTAATTAATATTAGTCGTCCAAATCCTAGCTAGGATGGGGAATTGAAATGAGTTGGTAATATCAGAAATTCGTATTAAGCGAGTTGTTCTTCGATAGATCCAACAACGATTGACCCGCTCGACCCATTTCTTTTCTTTTTCAACAGAGGGCGTTTGAACGTGTAGTTGCCGGGCAATTTTCTTATTTTTGTTTCGATGAATTTAAAAATAATATCCAGTAACCTAAATAGAAAATGATTCAATTAGCCGACGCGTGTGAAAAGGGGTTGAAAATTTCCACTTTTGTTGAGGATATCGAGGTTAAATTGATGACATTTTCATTGTTTTTGTGGGGAAAAAAAATTCCAAAAAATTTAAATTATTATGGCACGTTTTCATTATACCTTTATTTTTGTGGCATTTTATTGAAGCATTTCTCTCAATATTGCAGCATATTTGCAGAAAGCAATTGAAAATGGGTGTTTTTTGTGTGCTAGATGTCGATATTTATTAATAGACTTCCTGTACGTTTTTACGCAATGTTGTTTAATAATAGGTGTTATACATGTATTTCCCCCATTCAAAGTTGGCTCATTACCCAAAATGAATTTCGAAATCAAAGATGACGTAGGCATTTCCCCTCGGGTAAAATACAGTCGAACTTACATACTGTAAATAAAATTTGCGAAACCTGATAATTGTAACACCTGTCCAAGCCCTGAACTTATGCTCTTATGTGTAAAGTGAAATCGGATTAGTGAAAACCGCTTAGATGAAAAACTCATCATGTTTTTCTTTAGTGGCCCCTCTAGACTTCCGTAGGCTACTTATCAGTCGGGCCGAGCGTACAACAAGCGCTAAGCGCTCACTATGGCTTCACCCTAATGTAGTATTTTCGATGACGTGCCAAAAGAAACTTTTTTAGGATGAAATGCCGACGCATTCAAATTTAAACGAAGTGTTTTTTTTGTTCAATTATCCTAGAAATAAATTGTTATTAAGATGCGTCCACACTGCAGGGAACATGTATGATCTTGGTTTCTGTTTCTCGTTCCTTCAACTTGTTCTTCTTATGTTCTCGACTGTTGCTGAAAGTACCTTTTTGTATCTGGCAACAGAAACAAAAGTTTCGCTAAGTTTCCTGTTTCCATAAAAAGCGGTAAAGGTCGAAGAAAGTTTGGCAACAAGAGTAAATATTTCTGTTTCCTGAAGTGTTCCTGGTTCAATGTGGACAGCTTGTTGCTCGTTCCATTCAATCGCTCGTTTACAGTCTAGAAACGAGCAAACAGGAGTGCACTGTCCCACCAGTGGACAACTTGTGGAGTTGCTTTTATAACGTAGACAGATTGTTCCAGAAAGTTGGGACAGAAAACCTTATAGAAATATTGCTAAAATACATTTATATTGTTTCGACGTGGACAAAGTTGATTTGTTTATGTAAGGTTTTGTTTCCAGAAACAAGTTAGCAACGAAAAGTTCATCTATGTTTCCTCCAGGGTGGACGTACATGTATCTATAGCTCTATGGAGACTATGGTGCAACATGTTATTCCCATTTTCACTTTTGTTTAGTTGTTTTTAGGGAAGGGGTTTTTCCTCAATTTTATCCTGCCTATAGGTCAGCGTTTTTAAAGTAGTTTGTGACTTGTTCATGAAAATGCACTAGCCAAAAAACTGGTAACATGGAATCAGCATATTCGTCAATGGGTTTGGGTTTCAAAACATCTCGGTGGCCGATGAATCATCGCATCGTGCACCTTTGTTATTGTTTTTGTTGTTGTTACGCACTTCACTACAGGTACTCTGGTTTTTTTCGAGCAGGAAATTGGGACGCGTAACCTATGGGGATGTGCTTTGTGGTCGTTTCCACGTACCGGTACGTGCCCCTGCACCCCCCTCCTCCTACTCCTCCCCCCCCCGGCCATTATTGGGGTTATTGGATAACCTACATGGGAAAAAACGTGGCTCGTTGACAAGTGGTTTTGGCGACATTTTGCGGTCCTTTTTTTCGTCCTTTTGTGTGGTGCAATGACTGCTTAACAAGCGTAATTCCTAGTTGTTGTTTTTTGTTCCGGTAGGGCGTGACCCCCCCCCCCCCTCCTTACTCGGTGCGAAATTAGAACTCGGGTTGTTTATAGATTGGCAAATGTTTGCAAAGGAACCTCATTAAAAAGAACTCGCCTTATTCGAATTCCTGATATTACGAACTCATTTCCAGTCCAACGTCTATATAGGGGTGTAGAATTCCGAATTCGGATATTACGAATTTTCGACTAAAACGGATGAATTGTCGAGTTGCCTATAACCTTGGCGCTATGTTTCGTTAAAACGTACTTTATACAGTATGAAAAATAGAAAAAAAATGGAGAATTTCCCGATAAAAGTGGCCCCCCGGCCGTTCCCATTCGTATACCAAGGTAGAATTTTATCCCAAATTCGATGAAACTTTAGTTCTTATCGTTGAAGTAATGTTTTGTGGACTTTGTATTATACGAATTACGGTTTAAACGAACAAATTTTGACGTCCCTCGAGGTTCGAGCACATTTTTTTTTTACACTTAGTAATGCAGATTTCGCGGAAATGTCAAAAATATTTTTTTGTAAATCAATTTACAATTGCATAATTATAGATCAGTTAAAATTTACTTTTCGAAAGCTTGCGAACGTGCAAAGTGTGCGCGTGGAGTTTTCGTAGTTCCAAAAACGAATTTTTACGTTTGAATTTTAATGAATTTTAAAGTTTTGGTAGTTTTAAATCCAAAAGCGAATTTTGAAGTTCCTCGAGATCCGTTTTAACGAGGTTCGACTGTATGACAGCTTTCACATTTAGTAAAGCAGATTTCGAAGAAATATCAAAAAGGAAATTTTTGCAAATCAATTTATTATAGATCAATAAATTTACTTTTCGGATGTTTGCAAACTTGCAAAGTGTACTTAAGTTTTGGCAGTTTAAAATCCATGTTAAATTTAAAATTCCTTGCTCATAGAAACTTCCGAAAGCTTCCATTGACGTATCTTAGAAATTCGATTCAGTACGTACGTAATTCTGATTATGAGGTAATCGATAGCAAGCTTGACCCGTTCTTTTTTCAACCATCATTTATTTGGTTAATTATATTCGTTCAAGTTTTTTTTGTTTGTTTTATGTTCAAGAATTGAAGAAGAAACAAATGTCTTTAGATTCAAAGATTGACACTTTCTTCCTACGCGACCATTAAATAACATAACCTGGTTTACTCGACCGTTTTTAAGGGAAATTTCTCACGAATTTGAGTATACTGTAGGTGTTTTCCAGAACTGCAAACCATTGCCAAAACAGTCCCACGCGGGTTAGAGGTGCGAAACTTGTAAAATTGGGACGCCGAATGTCCCGTGGTAAATCTGAAAGATTATATCACTGTTATTACACCATTGCGCAATCTTTTTAATCGTTCGAAAAATAGGACATGTAGTAGTTATCTCCGACTAAGTCGCACTCGAGGGACATGACAATGTGTTCGTTTAAACCGTAGTTCATACTATCGGAAGTCGAACAAAACGTGACACGACTAAATCAGAACTTAAGTTTCATCAAAGTTTGAATGAAATAAATACACTCACGTCTATGGGACGTGAGGGTATTTCGACTTTATCGGGGAATTCCCCGTTATAACGAAATTTTCTTCGTATTGTCTTAAGTTCGCATTAACGTTATGTACTGCGAATGCTCGGGAACTCGAACATTCGTTCGTTTTAGCCGAAAATTCGTAATATCCGAATTCGGAGCGTATTTGACCTACATTATAGAACTCGTACGGAAATGAGTTCGTAATAGCAGAAATTCGTATAAAGCGAGTTGTTATCATATAAGGTTCCACTGTAACAAGTTATTCGCTCTTAATTTTTGGACGGTTTTAGGCATTTACTGGAGTTTTTAATTAATTTCTGGAAGACAACTTTCGGGAAGTTAATTTTTCCTCAAAACTTGTCTTATTTTAGAATTTAAAAAAAAATCGGATATCTTTTAAAACAGCGCAAATTAACTTGTCGAAATGGCTTAAAAAACTTGTCTTGTTTTTCTTCAAAATATAATGAGCATGTATCTAATTTAAGATTACGTTGCGTGTGAGTTATTACTATATTTATTTATCAAAATACCAACACGCACATAAGTCGGAATTAATTAGTTTTTATGAAATTTAGTAGGAACTTGGAAAATGAAATGAAAAACTTGTTGAACTTCTCCAGAAATGCAGACAAATTGATTATAATTTAGAAAAACTTCGAATTGTCTAACGTAAGAAGTTATTTTTTTAATTTTTATTATTTGGTGGTCACTGACCCTTTTCATGGTCAGCCTGTTTTAACTGTAGACAGAATGTTGTAGTAAGAGGAAACAGAGTCAACTTTGTTAAGATGTTTCTAAAATACGTTGCATTAAAAGGGAACAGTGGCAACTTTAGTAAGCTGTTCATAAAATAAGTTGTTTCAGTGTGGACGGAATATTCCAGTAAGGAGGAACAGAGGCAACTTTAGTAAAAATGTTCTTAAAATAAGTAGCTTCAGCGTGGACAGAATGTTCCAGGGAATAGGACACAGGAACAGCTAGGCTGCTAGAGGCAACTTTAGTGAAAAGGTTCCTAAAATAAGTTGCTTCAGTGTGGACAGAATGTTCCAGTAAGTTTACACAAGTTTGTTTCAAGAAACAATTGGCATCGATTAGCAACAAGAAGTTCCTCCGAAGATGAACTTCAGGGAAGATGACTTTCAAAGTTTTAGAAACGTGCGTAGGGATTTTGTTCATGACCCCATTGACCCGCACCTGTTGCACCCTGCGTGTGCAGTTCGGTTGGTAGGCTGGGCACACGCTCAAACCGTGGCTGAATACCCTTCTCCAGGAGCCAGAGGACGTCCTTCTTGGTCGTGCCTTTATTCGCATTGGCCTTGGTTAGCGCCAAAAAATGTAAGCCACGTAATAGCAGGGTGCAAAAACCCAATTTCCAAATTTTATTTTATGGAGAAAGCATATAATACGAGATTCACCCGTCCTGTGGTCAACCTTGAACCAGCCAGCCTGTTTTCTCAGAAATTAAGATATCCCATACAAAAGGAAAGTTCTTTATTAATGATTTACTTTGGAAAGGTACAATATGATGGCGTGACAGATGGCACCAAGGACGGAAGCCATCTTGTAAAGCAGAACAAGACGTACCTTAGCACCAAAGGCCGCTGCTTGAGGAAGTGCTTTTACACCCGCGCGTGAGGTGCTACTTTTAATTTGGGGGTAACAACTCGGCCCTAGGCTTCTTTGGGCTGCTGCAAAAACAAGTCTAGCCCGATAATGGACGTTTGATTTTTGTTGGGAGGATTAACATTTGTTTTAACCCTCTGATGACCACAATTGGGGTCAATGAGACACCCGAGTTTAAAATCTTCAAAATATTGATTTTCAATATATTTTTTGTGGAAATTTCAGGTAGTTGTCACATACTTGTTTAAGTTTATGACCCTTTACTTGATTACATAATATTTTTAAATAACTTGTTTGCATACCTTGTTTACTTCATAGATTGTTTCCAGAAACAACTGGTAGCCAATTAGCAACAGAAAGTTCTTCTATGTTCCTTCCACCTACATCCGCGCTGAAAAAGCATAGGATTTTTTGTTGCTAATTGGTTGCCAGTTGTGTCTGGAAATATTTAGTTATTTAAAACAATTCATGTAAACAAATGGCCACAAAAGTTCCTCTATGTTCCTCCAATACATAGCTTAAAGCTATTCGTCCACATTTTAGGATCATAGAGGAACTTTTTGTTGCTGATTTTTTTCCAGTTGTTTACATATTTTTTTTTACATAAATTGTTTGCTCAAGTTAGTCTCATGAAAAAACTAGGAACCTATTAGCAACAGAAAGTTCCTCTTTGTCTCCTTCAATGTAGACGTAGGTGGAAGAAACAAAGTAACGGTTTGTTGCTAATTGGTTTTCAATTGTTTCTAGAAACATTAACTTATAGAAATAGTTTATGTAATCAACTAGCAGTCGTTTGCAACAAAACACTCCCAACGTGGAAGCAGCTTTATATTTACAAAAATCAAGTTTTTCTGGAAGCTAGACTCAAATGGTTTCCGATGACTTTTCCGTGATGAATAGGCAACATTTGTCATAATATATCCAAGTTTAATGCATGTGAACTAACATGTATTTTCTTTAAAAAGCAAGTAATTTTGGTTAGGAGAATCTGTTAATGTGTTATCAAAAATGACAGTTTGTTGGAAATTATTTGCTTTGGAGAAGGACAATTTCATTGAATGAAATTTGGAAGTTTGCTCAAGGATGGGGGGAGAAGGAACCGGTTCAGGCTACTGCAAGTATAGGAATTCAGTTCGTAAATAAAAATGTACTGTCTTTGACCTTTTTCAAATCTTTGTATCATTTCAGGTGCAATCGTCGCACGATGTTTGTGCCGCGGATGTTTCCCCTCGCAGCTTCGTTGCTTTTATTAGCAACATGCATATCAGCTGACAGGTAGGTCATATTTTCCAACATGTCAATTTCTTGGTGTCAGTTTTCGTGGGATGGTGGCTGATGGTGCCGGCCACATGTCTCTGGTAAAAATTTCTCAAACAACTTCCAAAGTTGATTTTTCAAAAAACGTTTACCAAAAACGTAACCAGTTATCTAAAATGACACTCGAGATTTCATTTTCTGTAAAAAAAAATCCCGAAACTGCAATGAAAAAAGTTAAGGAAAATCCACGTTTTAGTTTTCCGTCCTATTGTCTTTCAATAAGTCACAAATCACGGTGCCAAAATTGCGTATTTTTGAAAAACAATTTTTTTTATAGATTATTTTAGATTATTATTTTAGATAACTTGAGAAAATTTAAGGCTCGCATTGTTTTAAACTGTTATTTAATCAAGAATTTACACGCTATCAATTCTGCGAAGGTAAACGGGGATACAGTGGAATCTCGTTAAGACGAATCTGAATGGAGTAAACGATAGCGGAAATTTGTCTAAAGCGAGTTCTACTTAATGAGGTTCCACCCTGCAACTGCATTCCAGAGTTTAACGTTAGTCGAATAAATGTTCAATCATGATTAAAATTGACGACTAAAGAAATCTGGACTAAATTAATCGTGACCAATTTTGTCGTCAATCGTCAATCGTATTGTACCATTAGTCGCTGGATCAGAATAACTATTAGTCGAATAAAGTTTTCAATCATGACTAAATTTGATGACTAAATGTCCTCGAAGCTAGGTTATTTTTCCCAGTTTTCCACTTTTTTTTGACAGTTTGTCAGATTTTTCAACAATATTGCTAATTTTCCGATAATTTTAGTAGAGTTTTCGACAATTTTGTTAATTTTCAACAGCTGTGAAATTGTGAAAATTTTTGGAAATTTTCGAAAAACGCGCAAAATTGTTGAATATTCAGTTGGCGAAAGAGGAACTTTATACTACCAATAGAGGAATGGAATATTTTGTGATCAACTGTATTAATCTGGGAACATCATTATTTTGACATGGGAATGAATTTCATTCTTTGACTTCCACAGGACATACACTATAACTGCCCCCAAAAACGTGCGTCCATCCACGCCCTACCAGATCGTGGTCTCCATCCACAATACGCCGGAGCCCGTACAGGTTCATGTGAACGTGTCATGTGACCAGAAGGGCCAAGAAGTCACTGGCGACATCGAAGTTGCCGATGGAGAAACCAAAATTTTAACCCTAAATGTAAGCCTTAAAACCCTGTCTAATATTAAGATGCATATCATGCATGAAGAAGAATGATCTTAATCTTGCCCCTTGTTCCTGAAGATTGGAGACTGGAAGCAGTCCCGGTGCGAGATCAATGTGGAGGGCAAGGGAGGCATCACCTTCGAGCGCACATCCGCCCTGAATTTCAACAGCAAACTGTTTTCCATGTTTATTCAGACAGACAAGGCCATCTATCAACCAGGACAACTCGGTAAGTTGAACGAACAGAATACGTACACACTGCCACACTGGAAGAAACATACAGGGAGCTTTCAGTTTCTCGTTCTTTCAACTTGTTCCTATATGTTCCCGAATTTTGCTTAAGTTCCTTATCGTTTATGGCAACGGGAACAAATCTCTTCGTGAGTTTCCTATTTACATTAAAAGCGATATAGGTAAACGTTTGTTTCCTGAAGTGTTGCCGATGGGAACACAGGCAACTTTAGTAAAATGTTCATGAAAAAGTTGTATTCTGGAACATTTTGAACCGTTTTGTCGGCACCGCATTGGCGCGGATAGAATGTTCCAGTAAGTTTGTGTTTCCAGAAACAACTGGCATATAAAAAGTCAAAACTGTAACGTCGTATTTGTCAAAAACACAGTTGATGTTTCAACATACGTGACATATGTTCTGAATCCATTCCAAATCTCAATGTAAAGAACAATTCCGTTAACCCAATTGCTCATTTGTTATCATCGGAGTAGCTGTGGCAACTGTTTCGGAAATATGTCAAGTTTTTGAAATTGAAATGACTGTTGTTTGAAGGGCAAATGACAATTCAATTAATCTAATGAAATTCTGACGATAAAAGCAATAATTTGTTGTAATAAAAATGAATGTTTGAGAAGGGCAGGAGCAATTTGTTTCAGTAATAATGGCAGCTTATTTGAGAAGGAAAGGTCAATTTGTTTTAATATAAAGTAATGCTTTTTGGAGGGCATGTGACAATTTGTCGAATTGTTCAATTATTTGAGATTTTTTGAAGTTAATTACTTTATTAATTTTACTTTTTCAGTCCAATTCCGGGTGTTGGTTGTCGATCCCAATTTAAAGCCATACAAAAGCAGCGATTTGAATGTTTATATGTCGGTAAGTATCTGTTTAGAAGTCAGTTCAGTTTCAAGAATTCTTTTTACACCTATCAAAGAGTTCTGTTATGCTTGCAATCTTAAAATCGGAATATCTAAGTATTTTCTTAGTTATATGAACATGTAATATCCATGAACAACCATTGTGAAAAATTTCTGATATTTGCCACTTGTTTTTTTGTTTCAGGATTCTGCGAGTAATCGAATCAAGCAATGGACGAACGTCACTTTAAAGAATGGCACGTTTAAGAACCTTAAAAAATGTTTTCTGCTGAGTTTCCCTAAATGACAAAAATCTGATTGTTTTTTATTTCTCGTAGGTTTATTTTCTGGCGAAATTCAACTTTCTGACCAACCCGTGCTTGGTGATTGGACATTTGAAGCAAATTTAAAGGTAAGGACAGCATGTGGCAAAAGCCCCGAATTGAGTTAACGCAAAATGCTCGACATCATCGAGCTGGTAAATGGGGAAGTGATGTAAAATTATGCAAATTTAGCACACATTTATCTAAATTGAGGCCATTGACAAATGCTTTTGTTGACTCCAATTTCTGCATTTTTATTCATCAGAATTTTAATGAATGACGTCATTTCTAAATTCTATTTTCTAATTATAAGTTGCACACTACACTATTCTAGATGACAATGACGTCATGTAGTAAAGATCGGAATTTCAGTAGCTGACGTTGTGAACAGAGTTTCGATAACGGAAGTCATAGTTTTAGAAAATGATGTCATAAGCAGAGTTATAATTAATGCCATCATCAGTTTTACAAAATAAAGTTATCTACGGAATGTTAATACTTTATACTTTAGAGGTTATAATCCTTATCTTGCATTCGGTAGACCTGGGTTCGATTCCCAGGTCGGCTATCCTCGATTGTGGTTTTCATGGTTTCCCACAATTTCTCCAGGCGAATGCTG
>JAQGBX010004390.1:0-15450 GCA_034698745.1 Megaphyllum sjaelandicum | reverse complement strand
GTTTATGTTGACCACTTTTTAGTGTATTGTTTTTTCTAGTGTACATTTCCTTCATAAAAATTCTCTGTATAGTGACCGGTGACCACCTGTCTATTGCATACAGTGACCAGTACTGAGTGTTGTATTTTTTTGCAATATTTACATTGCCAATGTACCTTAAAGTGTGACCGGATAACGGATGAGTCACGTTACATCTTGCTTTAACCCTTGGACATGATGATTCTGGACTTTTTTTGGTTTTGTGGTTTTTTGCTACGTGTATTACAGTCAACATGTACAAGTTCATTATTTTAATTTAATTCGGGCATTCTTTGTATCGCGACCACCTGTGTACAGTGACCAACATTGCATATTTTTTGGTGGTCACTTAACAGGTTTAACTGTATTTGTAAAGGGGAAATTTAAAATTTCGCAAATGGACCATGAGCCAAGCAGGTAAAAGCGTTAAATTCTGATCGTTACAACACGAATTTCCGTAACTTTATCAAAATAAATCATGACATAAACATCCAAAGTGACAAAATGTCACGTACAGTACCTATTGCTTCATAAACCTATATACGTAATATTTCCTATAATTACCACGTTATGTTTCCTTTCTTGGATAGAATTGACGCACCTAACTGTCAAACAACCTTCGCGTTGGCTAATACAACTCTAAAATTAAACAAATTATAAAAATTAAGCTATTTGTTGGGATCTCATGATCAGCCGATGACAGGCGCCATAATGTTAAAATATTTCGTATTGCACGTTGGTCTAGTTAGCATCGCCTTTTAGGGCCATCCATAAATCACGTCCGTAAACAGGGTTCCCTCAGAATTTACATTTTCAACTTCCCTGACTTATCCAGGGTTTAAAAAAATTTCCCTGACCAATGACAACGTGAAAAATCGAGAAAAAATATGTGGAAAGATTTACACTTTTGTCCTCGGAAATCGTGGACAACTTTGCACTTTTTTCTCTAGGAAAACGCTGGAATTTTGCCCTTGTAAAACGTGGAAAATTTGGCAATTTTGTTCTCAGAAAACGCGGACAATTTCGCAAATTTCTAGTCTAAAAACGTCGAAATTTTTTGAATTTTTTTTCCTCGGGGAAAAATGTGAAAATTTTTAGATAATTTGCACTCGAAAAAAGTGAAAAATTTTGCAAATTTGTACTGGGATAATTTAAAAATGTTTTCAAATGGGCCCCAAAAACGTTGAATTTAGTCTTTTTCGAAAAAACGTCATTGTTCCCTGACTTCTCCAGGTCAATTATCTAACCAGCAATCCATCAAAAAGATGGAAGAAATCGAACAAAATTATAAACCGAAGACTTTGAAACGGCCATCTTGAATCACTCAAACTTCTCAGAAAATATAAAACAGAAATTAATTATTTCAGCTTTCGCTAATATAGTATATTCAGTACAAGAATTCTTAAAATGAGTGCTCGTAGACCGTTTCAGAACTCACGTTTTCAAAATCAAATTCGAGGGCTCCGAAATGCGCGACCGTGGCTAGATACCTTTCCGCGAACCCTCCTCTGTACGCTATTTCAAAGAGTGCGAGCATCAGTTTCTCGAATATTTTATTACTCGAGTCTCCGATAAGGTACGGCGCATAAAGGACGCGGCGAGGTTCCTCCTGTGCTGTCAAGCTTCAACTTACGAGAAAGATTTAAAATCGTAAAATGTGCAAAAATAAAACCATATAGGTCGAAACCATCGCAGGTCGACATCTCGACGTTGTCAGTTACCAGATTTCGAAAGAAAGGTACCTTTTGATCAACGGGGGCAACGGCAGCTTCTCGATGCGATTCAGGGCCTCTCTCCCGTAGCCATCGTAGAAGGTCCTCCTGCACATTCGGGACAACATCGGAAATTCGGTGCACAAGGCCAGGACGCGTTCCCACTTCGTCGGATTACGAGCCACGTGTGCTTCGACTCCCAGCCAGTCGCTACGAGAGATGCGAGCGCCGGCCGCCAACAACATCTCCGCAAGACTGTGGTTGTTGAACCTTATGGCATGAGACAATGGCGTCCAGGCATAACCATCCTCGACGTTCAGCTTACAACCAGCCTTGATCAACATCATCGCTGCTTTCGGATCGTTGCCTTGTGTGGTTAAATGTAGCGCCGTCTTGCCATGGATGTTCGCTGCATCGATGTTGCACGGGTAGGTCAGCAGAAGCTGGAGGATATCCCACCTGTTATCGTACAAACTCTTGTCATGAACAACTTCCCAAGGTCTTTCCCAAAATTGTTTGACGGCGACATGGAGCGGCGTTCCTCCAAACTTATCATGGTTGTTAACGCAGGCACCGGCCCGCAGCAGGTCAGAGATGAACGAAACGCTACAGGCGGAGCTGAGGATGGCGTACCCCAAAGGCGTCCGGCCAATATGACAGCGCGCATTCACTTCCGCGCCTTTTTCCATCAGGTATCTTCCAATGGTCTCTCGGCGAACGTAGCAAGCGATCATAAGAGGCGTCTTTCCATCTTCGGCGCAAGAGTCTACATCAGCTCCGGCATCGACCAGCATTTTGACCATTTCTGAAAGAGTAACAAGGAGATTAAGCTCATCGAATGGCTGGAGCAAGAGGAAATTATAGAATAGTTTTGCCAGACAAGAAATGCATATTTTACTTTAAACAGACAAAAATATATCTAGCACGAGCTGCAAGAACGATCATGTTCCATAGCATGCAAAGATGATCCGCTTCCACGGTTTCATGCAACTCCCCTCTTCTGCACCTTGCACGGAACGTTACATTTCCGCATGTGGAACTTCCACTAGTGATCCGCAACAAGATGGACCACAGTATCGTCAAAAAGTTGGATTTTCCTCAGTCTGAGGCTATCCTCAGGTAAACCGTTCCAATACCGGATCGCCCGTGGAAAGAACGACCAGTAAAACGCATCCGTACGGGAACGGTGCTCCCTCAGCGGGTTACGATGACAACTTTCAACCTCCACGACCATCGCGTTCCAAGATGTCTACTACGAGTTTTTTGTTACGAGGCAAGGTAAATCTCTCGAAGAGCCTCGTTCCAAGGTCTTCCTGCCTCACTCGCAGAGTGTCTCATTCCAGCGAACGGAGCATGGCAGTTACGCTGTTTTCCCTACGATATTGTCCAGTAACAAACTCTCCTTCCGTGGTTTACGATGAACGCTAGACCTTTCTAATTCCTCATGAACAGGGTCACTCCAAAACCACTTAAAAATGCTAAAACGCATCGAGTTCTGTTCTTTCGAGATTATACTTGCCTAAAGAGCTTCCTGCAGAGGCCAGATGCAACGGCGTATGTCCTCGATGCGCTGACTGGTTGACGTCAGCTCCTTGACTCAGGAGTTGAGACACCATCTCCACGTGGCCATCATCCACCGCCGAGGGAAATTTGGGCAGGAAAGTCCGTTCGGTGGATTGGAACATGTTCGTGCATTTCCTAATCATTTTATGACTAAATAAATCTCAAAATTAGAGGAATATAAACCGACGATACGAGAGAATCAACGTTCCATTTCAAGGAACGTCACATTCGAATGACAGACATTAAAAGTGACCACTGAATAGAATTGAATTTTGAAAGTGGTCATCCAAATATAGTGACCACTGAATTAAACTGGAATTTCTTGTAGATGGTGCATGCATGGTCTGAATTTGGGAATGAAGAGCCGCTATAGGAATCCCCCAGAAATTTCATTTTCAACCTCACTGACTTTTCCAGGTTTTAAAAAAATTTCCCTGACCAATAACAACTTGAAAAATTGAGAAATTTTCCAAACTTAACCCAGTAAAATATTTAACAATTTTGAGAATTTTGCATTCAGAAAATGTGGAAAAGTTTGCAAATTTGTACTTGTAAAACCTAGAAAATTGTGCAATTTTGAACTCGGAAAAGGACGAAAAATTTTGCAATTTTCCCAATTTTGCAAATTTCTGTTCGGAGAACATCGACAATACTTAGCAATTTCGTCCTCAGAAACTGTAGCAAATTTGTACTGGGAAAATGTAAAAAAATGTTTCCAAATGGGCCCCCGAATACGTTGAATTTCCCTGACTTTTCCAGGTTTCAATCCTTGTTCCAAGGATGGAACAACACGAGTAGAACAATAAACTAAAGAATTCGAATCAGCAATCTAGAATCACTTAAAATTCTCAGAAAACATGAAACAGAAAATAATCGATTATTTCAGTTTTCTCGCGTTCTGAAACGCGAGACCGTAGCTAGTTACCTTTACGCGAACCATTCTATGTGCACATTTTAAAAAAGTACGAGCATCAGTTTCTCGAATATTTTATTACTCGAGTCTCCGATAAGGTACGGCGTACAACGGACAAGGCGAGGTCTCTCCAGACTTGTCAAATTTGAACTAACAACAGCAAGTTAAATGTTCAAAAATGAAACCGTAATAGTCAAAACCATCGCTGGACGACATCTCGTCGTTGTCCGTTACAAGATTTCGAAACGAAGGTACCTTTTGGTGTAAGGGGGCAACGGCAGCTCCTCGATGCGATTCGGGGCCTCTCTCCCGTAGTGGTCGTAGAAGGTCCTCCTGCACATTCGGGACAAACTCGGACATTCGGTGCACAAGGCCAGGACGCGTTCCCACCTCGCCGGATTATGCGACATGCGTTTTTCGACTTCCAGCAAGTCGCTACGAGAGACACGAGCGCCGGCCGCCAACAACATCTCCAAAAGATTGTGGTTGTGGTTATCTATGGCGTAAGACAATGGCGTATAGTAACAACCATTCTGGACGTTAAGCTTGCAACCAGCCTTGATCAACATCATCGCTGCTTTCGGATCGTTGCATTGTGTGATTAAATGTAGCGCCGTATTGCCAACGAAGTTCGCTGCATCGATGTTGCACGGGTAGCTCAGCAGAAGCTGGAGGATATCCCACCTGTTATCGCCCAAATGGCTTTCCGATCTTTCGACCGCGACATGGAGCGGCGTCTTGCTATACACATCATCTTTGTCAACGCAGGCCCCAGCCCGCAGCAGGTCGGAGATGAACGACACGCTACATGGGGGGTCGAGGAGGGCGTACACCAAAGGCGACCGGAAAATACGACAGCGCGCATTCACTTCCGCGCCTTTCTCCATCAGGTATCTTCCGATGGTCTCTCGGCCATAGTTGCAAGCGATCATAAGAGGCGTCCATCTATCTTCGTCGCGAGAATCTACATCGGCTCCGGCATCGACCAGCATTTTGACTATTTCTGAAAGAGTGACAAAGGAGATTGAGCTCAACGAACGGCTGGAGCAAGAGGCAATTAATGAAAAGTTTTGCTGGAGAAAAGATTAGAGAAAAGAGAAAAGTTTAGTTTAGAGGATGCTGAAACGCATCGAGTTCCGTTCTTTCGAGATTCGACTTGCCTAAAGACGTTTCTCCAGAGGCCAGATGCAACGGCGTTAGTCCGTGTCGCATCACCTGGTTGACGTCGGCTCCTTCCCTCAGAAGTCGAGACACACTCTCCACGTTGCCTTCTTGTGCCACGATGTGCAAGGGGTTGAAATCAGACAGCAAATACCATCGGCCCATGAAGTAATTCCTCGGCGTGATCATTTTACGACTAAAGAAATCTCAAAATCAGACGAATTATAAACCGAGGATACGAGAGAATCAACATCCTGTTCCAAGGAACGAGAAAACGTCCCGTTCCGAGGAACGTCACATTCGAACGACATACCGTAAATACGGTATTTAGCGCTGGATCCGCAATAGCCGCCTGCCTTTAATAATCGCCAGGGGGGTTCCCCGAAATTTGCAAATAAGCGCCGGGGCTTCAATAAGCGCCCCCGGGCGCCTATTACAGTTAAGTTTCTAGACAGTTTGTTGAGAGGAAATATATTACCCGGTAACGTTTTCACTTAAATTTTGTGAGAAAACCTATGGGAAAATTTTCCCATAGGTTTTCTCACAAAATTTAATCATTTTTCTGTAATAATAAATAACTTTCCTGTCAACATTGGCGAATTAAAACTTATTTTACCTAATTTTCTAGTAAATACCAGTAATATGGTACGTATTGTAGCTACAGTACTGTAATGGCGATAGTATAAAAGGAGGTGTAAAGTCTAGGAACAGACAAGCGCCGGACCCGTAATAGCCGCCTGCCCTTAGTAATCGCCGGGGGATTTTTCCCGGAATTTGCAAATAAGCGCCTGGGCGCTTAATACCGTATTTACGGTAATCTTAATTCACTTGGCCTCACCTGTAACTCCTAATGAAGGAAGAACTTGTATTGGAATTACTGGTTAGCTACAGCTGTAATTCAAATGGGATTAAGTCATATTTCTCCACTCTATGTTACTATTCACTTGCAAGCACGTTTTATGTACTGTATGTAGTAAATTATTAAGTAATATCTGCAAGTTCAAAATCAGTTTCCATACTACAATATTAACATTGTATTATTTCAATATATTTGGTATCTATACACTTTAGAAAACAAAAATCATTCTAAGATAGTCGAAAAGGCACTGTCCAGAAATTTGTTGGCTATCCTGATTATAGCCTCATGGTTTCCCACAAACCCCACAGATGAATGCTGCAGCTAGGATATTTCTTATATTAATTTGGCAATGACCGTTTTCTTTTCCCATTCCGTCCTAGTTTAGGTCAGTTTTTCCCCCAACCATGCACAGTGAATCAAATGTACACGTATTTCGCTATTGTTGCCAGTCCGAAGTGTGTCCATGATAAGACACCAACTAGCGTTGCGCCCATATGCATGGTTGATGATGATTATCAACACATGCAACCAATTTAATCATAAGTGTATACAGAACATCAAATTATTTTAAATACAGCAAGTTTCATAAGGTTGAACCTAAAGAATTAGGCTACGAGTTATATTTACTATTCAGTTTGCTTCACAAATACGAATAAACCGTGCTACAGACCGATGTTTATAGCTATCTTAAAAAGCTCAGTACAGCTGTAAATTTTCGAAGGCATGGCGTCAGTTATTTTTTATATACCCTGTTACATTTTATTTAGGTAGTGTGATTAATGTGCACGTCCTTTTGATTGGCAAAACCAAGCATAAAAGTAACACAGCTTAACAATTTGTTCCATAATATACAGTCTGAAGCCTTTAATGACTATCATAAAAAGCTTAATATGCACATGAAGATAAATGAAATTGTAAATAGCACCAGAAAATCTAGCTATAATGACAATCTATCCAACAAAAACTATTTTCAGAATAGTACAGAGGAAGTGCATGTAAGAGCACTTTTCAGAATAAAGGAAGTAATTCCAGTTGCAACTTGCAGACACAGGAGGTGTGTCATTTATTAGCCAAGGTCAAAATGGGCTGTTGCAGATCCTGAAATCTTATTGGCTTACTGTAGGGGAAAGGCAATTGTGTTGTATGTCCTCTGCAGACAAGCATTGACATTGACAACAGCTGACTATTCATGTTTCTAGTAAATTCAGCAGCATAACGAAACAGTACTATGTTTGGAAGAGATCTTTGGGGTGCTGAATGACAGATACTCATAATTAGCTTTCTAAAAGTGTAGCTTCAATCTGGTGACTAGCAACTGTGCCAAAAACGTCATTTTAAGCTTCACTACTTCTGGCAACATCAGTTGAACCCAGTGGCGGTAACCCAGCAGTTAGGAGGAACGTTTAAGATAAAAGATTCAATATGCCACAAATTGTGGATTTGATATGCAAAAAGCGAGAGGGCAAAGAGCTGAGTAAAAAGGAAATTGAATATTTTATAAAATGCGTCACCAATGATGAGATCGAGCAATGTCAACTGGGTAAGAATTTTTGGAAATTTAAATTTTTAACTTGTTATATGTATTAATTCCCATATCATGCTTTATTACGCTTAATTATGCATAGTAAATTTAAAAAAGTGAAATACCCAATCCTAGCAATTTCCCATTTTTAACGATTCTGGTAAGTTCTTTTTTCTGAAAAAATTAATTAATACCAAAAACAAATCCCTTCAGAGTTTAATGCCTGAAAATTATCAAGAACTAATTAAGAAATTGTTTTTCAAGTGCATTTTTCACTTTTTTTTAAAATTTAACTTCATAGCCTGTCTACCTGACATAAGTATTTTAAATTTATTCTCATTTAATTATTGCTGATTTTCCTGCCAGAGTAAGCATTGTCTCAATAGTAGTTTTTTGTTCGTTGGCAAATTAATGTCAAGAATTTGTTTTATAGTTTTTATATTTACAAATAATTGGGCATAAAACCGTATTTTTATGTAGGAATTTTTCGAAGACAGTTTTTAGAATAAAATCAAAACATTTTCTATAAATTTGATTTCTATAGAAAAGCAAACTTGGAGTTGGAAATTTCACATTTTAAGTTCCCATAAATTAATTTTGAATGAATTTAAACATGTTTTTGATCAATAGATGAAGCTTTTTTAAGCTAGTTAAGCCTAGTCATTCATTTTTTACTTAATAACAGATAAAAGAAGTCAAAAATATTTCATTTTATGCTGAAAATTACTTTCGTATAACTTAACATAGAGATTAGACCAATAAAAGACACCCTACATATGGTAAATACGACATGGCTCTGATTGTGTAACTTTGTTGCACCGACAAAAAAAGTGTTTCTGCTCTAAATTCAGACATTAATAATAACAGGGGCTTAATGTAGTTTGCACATTAAATTTTCCATAGTCAGATGCTCAAAAAACTTAAATGTGTAACAATAATAGCTTTTATTCATCGATTTAACCACATTTTTTTGAAAGACTGATTCGAACTTCAATGTCAATCAAAATTTGGTATTATAAGATCAACAGCCTTTGTTAAGCTGAGCTGATACGTAATTGGATTTGACAATTTCTATCTGTAATTTTAATAGGATAAATTTACTCTATTATTAAGAATTAAGTAATTGTCGTTTTTCAGGCTGTTGTCCATTTACAACAAAACAAAAAACTAACTGATAATACAGATTTCCATCCACCATAACATTAAATAACTTTTAAATTATTGTTAACTGAAAGCATTAAAGATTTACATTCAATTCGAAGAACCTTCCAACATACTTGTAGTTTGAAACAGTACAGTATTTGACCCTCGACCTTTACAAAAAAAATTTACCGAATAATGTTCAATTATTTTCCAAAATAATCCTGCTTATGGTGCAGATTTTCAAACAAAAATATTCCACATCTACCAAGGAATTAAGTAGATAGAAAAAATCGTTAAATTGGTACAACGTTAAATCTTGCTTTGTTTCAGGGGCAATGCTGATGGCAATATATCTACAGGGCATGGTGCTAGAAGAGACTGCTGCACTGACAATAGCAATGATGGAGTCTGGTAGTTCTTTCGAATGGCCAATCGAATGGGCAGACGAAATCGTGGACAAACACAGCACTGGCGGAGTTGGTGACAAAATATCACTCATACTGACACCAGCTTTAGCCGCTTGTGGGCTGAAGGTACACGAACACATTTTTACAGGACATCCACATGCGAGAGAAAGCACTTGCCCGAAACTTGCCAAATGACAAAAATAAGTCTTTGTCGAGCTTTAAAACCATTGGCGTAACATAATGTGTGCTTTTAGGTGCCCATGATTTCTGGCCGAGGTCTTGGTTTCTCGGGTGGCACATTGGACAAAGTGGAGGCGATCCCTGGATTCACAGTTTCGTGTGATATGACCAGAGTGAAGCATTGCATACAGTCTGTAGGCTGTTGCATAGCAGGACAGACAAAGGACATTGTGCCCGCTGATCGTGTCATGTACGCTTGCCGAGGAATAACCTCAACTGTAGAATGCATTCCTCTTATCGTAGGTAAAACTGCACAATACTGGAGCCTGCTAAAAACTGGGGGTTCTTTGATAAATTAAAGATATTCAGATGAAACTGAAAACTTAAAATTCTTTTCTTTTATCAAATATTAGCTTCCATCATTTCAAAGAAGGCAGTTGAGCGGCCTTCAGCTTTGGTTCTTGACATTAAATTTGGAACAGCTGCATTTATGACAGATTATGAGAAAGCCAAGAAGCTCGCGGAGAACCTCGTAAGGAGTATAACGTAGTTTCAATTTTTGTGTTTACATTGGCCATCCACGGCCAACATCATGTTGGATGGCTAGCTCTGATGATTAATATAGGCTTCAAGATTCTTTTGATTTAATTGTAGGTAAGCGTAGCAAAGATGCTAAACATTAACACCACAGCAGTCATTTCTACCATGGACTCACCAATTGGGAGGTATATCGGAAACGCTTTGGAAGTGGCAGAGTCAATCTATGGTTTGAATGGTGTAATAGAGGACGATCTAAAGGAACTTGTCACAACATTGGGTAAACAAAAACAGAATTAATGTCATCCCTAGGGTGGGTATGTCTAATAAGGATATTCAAAACCATTAAAATTACACAGGTGGCCATCTATTGGTGATGACCGGGAAAGCCGCAACTGTGACAGAGGGATCAAATTTAATATGGTCGTCGATAGAGAACGGCTCAGCACTAGTCAAATTCAGAGAGCTTATTAAATGCCAAGGCGTGTTTGAAAATATTGCTGAACAATTGTGCCAGCCAGGAGCAGATGTATGGACCATTTTAGAAAAAGCTAAGTTTAACACAGATGTTATCCACGAGGGTGAAGAAGGTAAATGATGTAACTTTGATCAATGTTTTACAAATATGTCGGTGAATAGTCATTTCAATAAAACTTTTTTGCGCAGGATATGTTCAAGACATAAATGCTAGAACTTTAGCAGAAGTATGTTTGGAGTTGGGTACAGGACGTTTAAACCAGCAAGATCCCATCAGCTATTCAGCTGGCTTGCAACTGATAGTTCACGTTGGATCATTTGTGGCTACCGGTTAGTCTAAGAACAATATGAACTTTTTCATCTATTTTAGCGACAATAATTGCGATGAAATTTGTTTTTAAATTGCTAAAAACGATAAACAAGTTTACTGAAAAATGACTTCCGTTTTGAAACCCAGGTAAGCCCTGGATAACCATTCATCATGATCGACCTTTGACAGCAAGCATTGAAGCCAAGGTGAAATCGGCCTTAAAGGTTGGGCCTGACGCGATCCCTCCAGAAAAATTACGGAGAGTCGTTTCGACGGTACAATAAAGGTGTGCAATGGAAACGTGCCAAAGATTCCACTTTTAGGTGCCATTATTTAAAACCAACAGTGAATTTTCTTGGTTAAACAAATTACACGAAATAAAGTTAATTTCTTTTATTGTTAGCACGTATAAATTTCTTTTGGTGCAACAATCAGTGCAGAAAAATTCCCCAAAAATAATCCGGATTACTCACGCTAAACAGCAGTAGACCTCATTGTAATATGTACGTGTAATGCTGATCATCAAACACTAAGCGGACTTTTAAAGCTCGAGGGTCCTTCATTAACCTTGTACAGGAAATTTTACCATTAATCACGCTTCCTAAAATTAAATAAAAAAAACGATGAATCTTCCACTGAGCTGAAAAAAATCGCAGTAAATTTTGATTACAAACGCAAACAAACCTTCTTCGAGGTAGTATGGTTCTCGCAAATAGAAAATAGTTTGCTTCCAATGAGTACTTGGTGCATCAGGTGAAGTACTAAAGGCAACCTAGGTTCCAAGATAAAAGGATTTTAATCTGCTGAAGATTTTATGAAACAATTTCCATAAAATTCTTAATTTATTAAAACAACGGAATTCAGATAACGGTCAAAATACAGGGAAGTTTCACGCTGATAACTTATAATAAAGGGATGACTTACCTTGTGTGTGAGATCAAAAAATGTGTCAAACCATCCAACGATGGCAGTGAGGGGACCAGCTTTTAGCGATTTAAGTTCAAAACTGCTCACAAACTGGGTGTCAGCGGATGTACAACTTAGTAAATTTAAATCCTAAAATACACCATCGATTGCTAATTATAGCCTACTCTATGCATACATTAAAACTGATATTTCGACACTCTTACATAAAAAAGCCCATTGTGCAAAAACTAACTTCTAATAAACTCAAATATAAACTAGAGGAACTAGGAGATGACCTACGTGTATACAACAGGCGGATGTTATCAATTTATCTTTGGCCACAAGGTCAATACTAGCTTCCCGGACCACATCATTCTTAAACAAGCTCATCTTGAATCCGTATACGTTATCCCAAAATGATATAACCTTATTATGATTATCTAGAAGAACGAAAAATGGTCGAGGGTGTCAGAGAAGTAAGTAGATTCTAACTTAATTATCAGGTTTCAATTTTCTTTAAGCTATTTGCTCAACTTGGTCCAGCTTTACCAGAGCTAGCTTAGAAATCTAGCCAGGACACATGTTATGACATTTTCTGCATTCGATTCAGTTAATTCTTTGATCTTTATTCTACTAGTCATAAATAGCACCTGCGGTTTATTTTCCATAAGTAAATCTGCTATTTTAAAATCAAAACTGCTACGGTGCCCTTGATCATAACAGACCCTTAACTAAATCTCTTTATCAAGCAATACCAAAATGGAATACAACATTCCCATTCCTAACAAGCAAGCATCGACAAAAATGCTGGTATAGTCAACTTACCAATATCCGAAATTCCAGCTATATTTATTGTACATCTATTTGGTAACAGCAATCCATCTGGCTTCAGATACTTGTCCCTGGCATCTATCACAGTGTTTAACATACTTTCAAAAAGTAGAAAATATCCCATCCACTCCGACACTATTATGTCCACTTTTTCCACAGGTAAAGTGACATCTTCCATGCGCCCTTTGATTAAAGTTACCACATTTTCTAAACCATTTGTTCTGAAACATATTACCCACCAAGAAATTTGTTAATGAAACTGTTCAAACAGTCAATTTGGCTATCAATAGGTTTGGAAAGTTTAGAATGATCGCATGCTCAATCTACTGAGTGCTGCAACATATCGTACAATTGGCAACATTTACTGCCGCGCTACGACAAATTCCCTACCTAACGATATCCATAGCTTGGTACACAATTTCAGAATGATCCACACCAACCACAGTCGAAGCGCCACCCTTGGCAGAAAACATGGATAAAATCCCTGTTCCACACCCAATATCCAAAACAGCTTTTCCTTGAAACAATTCGGCATTGCACAGAATTGCATCTTTATATGACTCGGTGCGTATTCGGTCCTAGAAATTAAACATAGCTTTTAGTGTCATCTGAAGCTCTTCAAAAAATTTCTCTTTGAAAAAGTCACAAACCTTTAACTAAACATGATTATCAGTTTAAGAAACGTTTATAGAAAGTGATGACAGAAGCAAATTCCATACAGAAGATGAACTTTAAGAATAAAAACAAAAGAACATTGCTAACCTGTAACATTTCATGGTGAATACCAAAGTGTGCATAAGTGCCAAAGTAGCCATCATCGAAATCATCATCACCATTTGTGCAAGATGTAGAACACGCATGATCACAGCAACTCTTCTGAGTATCATTATCAAGGCACCGAAGTACTACACCTCTTTAGCGAAGAAAAAATTAATTGAACGATTTACCAAATGCTCAATTTACAAAAGTAATGCGGAAAACCTTGTAAGGGGAAAAAGCGCAATACTTGGGTTTCACCATGACAGTAAAGTACATATGTGTGCCGCCTAATAACTTAGGCCTACATACTTGAATACCCGCAATTTACATGCTACAACAGCTTCATTAGAAATAGCCCACCAGTGATAAATACCTCATTTGATCTATGTGCATTGTTGCAACCTGAAGCTGCTCTTCAGTCTCCTTTAACTTTAATTCAACATCATGGTATTTCTGAAGTAATTTCTTATAAGTGAAAGTAGACATTAGCTTGGCCTCATCATCCAAGCTGCCATCCAAAACATTTTCCTCAACAAGGTTTTCCACCCCTTCAATGTCTGAAAACAAATATTGAAGAATTATTTTAAAAGGTATATTACACTAGAAAATAATCACTTTTTGAAAGATGTTTCATTAATTTTTGGTTCAACAAATTGAAATTGTGATTAAATTGAGCCACTGTGAACTACTACCCACATCGATTGATAACTGTGATCATTTAAATAATGGACAAGTTTTAAAAGATGTTTATGCAACTTACCAAACATTAACAGCTCATCGTTTGGAATGAATGGCTTCATATAATCATCATTTGACAAAACGGCTCTTACTTCAGCATTTTCCAATAAACCAGGTGATTGTAATTTCTATTGGAAAAAACACAATGTTTCCACCTTAAATACTTCGCAATTCGCAACTATAATAAAAACAATAGTTCTCTAACCTTTAATCGCAAAAAATTGATCAGCCGAAAATAAGAATAACAATCGAGTTGAAATTTAGATTTTATAGAAGCAATATCGAAGTCGTGCATCAATTTGCAGTGATCAAAAGTCTCATCAGATGTGCTGACATGAAAAAAAGTCAATTTTAAGGTTCTGAAAAAACTTCACAAACAGCATTAACAAACCCAAATTTAACATAAAATGCAAAAAAGCAAAAAAAAAGTAAGCAAAAAAATAAAACGTGCCATATTGATTAACAAATTGAACAAATAGATATTTCAAGCTAAAAGTCAAGACTCGAGACTAGCATAGGAAAGAAATAGCTAGCATATATTCTTTAAAAAATAATGTGATGCCATCAAAAGAATAGAATGACCTGAATCCAGAATCATACCTGAACGTTTCACTGCAAAACAGACATAAAGCAGTTGTTTTGGTTTCCTCACATTCCTCATAATCACTATCAATTTCCTCGTTATCCATTATATTACTTGCTGTAGTAGATGTCATTTCTTCATTATAAGAATCTATATAAACAAATTTCATGTTCAGAAACTCAAACATGACTGACTGATACAACCGCACACGCACTATCCACAAAAGTTGCACGATTGAAAACTGGAAGGAAGTTCGCCCTATTTGTCACCAGTGTAAAAATTTTTTAATGGCCACAAAACATAAAAACGTGATTAACACACCTTCATTCAATGGTTAAAAATTATGTGCATGATCGTGTAATAATAGAGTCTGATCCTGATCAGTATGAATTTGTTACCCTTGATTAATCATGTCGCACGCCTCAGTTTAGTGTCCCTTTTAATTCCCCAATAATCTTGCGCATCAAACATCAGCTCACATCAGTTAAGTCAACGATGTTGGCAACAGCCGCTATGACCAATTTCTGTTATAATCAACATATGAACAAAGTTCACAGCGTTAAACAAACCTGAGGCATTTCCGGACCTTTAAATGTGCATTCTAACGGTTTGTCAAGACACGGCAATAGGCAAGCCCGTGACAATGACGTGTCTGAAGGCTCAGTGTGGCTACCAAGCTAGTCCTGCTTTCAATTGCAGTCTACCTTCACGTCGCTTCAGTTGGCATTCCGAGCTTTAGCAGGGTGGCCACAACATTTTCGTTTTCAATTTCCCTGACTTTCCCCTGACTAAAATCCAAAATTCCCTGACCAAAACTTACTCGTTAATGCA
>JAQGBX010004389.1:0-15450 GCA_034698745.1 Megaphyllum sjaelandicum | reverse complement strand
ATAAAGACGCATGGCGTCGAAACGTTGCACACAAAATTAACTTGTGTTTTCTGGTCGTGTGTTGGCTTATATTCTTGCATGACCCATTAACGTTACGTTATTTCTTTAACGTCTTCAATAGCATTAAATTGTACGGGAAGACAGTTTCAGGAAATCATAACCCTAGTTGAACACGACGTTATCCAATAAAATAACCCACCATCTTGGGAGTCCAGCTCGGCATCAACAAAAATCGTTCATCCTCAAGGTCATATACATGTACCAGAACCATATCAACATGGCACCTTTCGCAGCGCCTTCCTGAAAAAACCCTAAAAGGCTCCCAGGTTTTCGATATACCTCGCTTTCACGCTCAACCTTCAAGGTCTCGCAGTTTTATTCGCAGTGTTCAATGTCGACTATAGGCATCCCCACAGTCCATGTCTGCCCAACACGCCATAGTTTCTTCGCAGGCCATCGTGCGCTATCTGACGCCTCCAGCCGTGGCGCTGGCCCCGCAGCTCCACTATCTTAATCGCTAATTGTTGACTGATTCGGTCCCCGTAGCGTTAATCCCCCCGAACTAAGTCCCTTTAATGCCCTCGTCGTTACTTTTACAACCGCGAGTCCGCGGCGTCGCAGTCGGCTAATGAGTGCGACGTTACCTAGGCGACACTCGGCGCTTTTATCTTCCACTCCCTCCGCCAGGTGGGGGCCTCTCATTCGCGCGTCATCCCACGTTGCAACGGGCCGGACGAGATGTTGGAAAAGAACATTTAATTCGCGCACCGTAGCTGTCACTATGGTGATGGACTCCATTTTTATTTATATTATTACTCCTTTGACTAAACGCGCAGTTCAGTGATGCGTCCAGATTACGACGTTTGAATTATATAGATGGAAATGTACGGTATATCCAACTTCCGATGCATACGCGGAGGTTAAAAGCCCCAGAGGCTGAGGGACAAATGGCGCGATACGCATACACGTACTGCGATGGCATTTTTAATCAGGTGCACCCTGATAGAAGCCCTATACATCACCAGCTTCCGGTGGAAATGACCACGCGTGACCTTGCCCTATGTTGCGAGACTAATGGCCGGTTGCACCTATGGATGATGACCAATTAGCGAGCGCAGTATACGTAATACAAGTACCAGAAGGGTCACTTCGCGCATTTCTTGAGTCCCGATTCGCAGCGCAAACCTTCCGGCTAACGAGCGGTGTGAACAAAATGCATTTATCGTATCACCCCTTTCAACCGAATAGCTATATACTTGGCCAATTAGGAAGTAGCGTGCAACCCTGTGGCTATAGTGTCACCTACGATACGATCACGCATAATGCACATTAAGCAACGCCCATTTTTCCCGGGACATTTCATACTCACACCTGCCGCCCTATAATTCTTGCGCTTCAGAAGTATTTTCGGGACAGGAGAACTTGAAAGGTGCCGACACGGGGTGCCCATACTGGTATTTCCATACTGTGCTCACGCAGTAGTTTAAAAGGGTTAAAGGCAATGACCGTACTGTATACGTCGGCGTAGCACCCTCTGGCGGCTCGTGTAGGCAAACTGGGAAAATGGCTGCGTTCACGTTGGACTTATTTTCCAGTCGCTTGCCACTGGAAAACCAACTACAAGGTGAGGCATAAGTCTGTAACGTCTTGTTGCGCCTCCTGCCTGCAATAGTGCCGATTTAACAGACTTATGCCTCACCTTGTACATGTACCGTAGTTGGTTTTCCAGTGGCAAGCGACTGGAAAATAAGTTCAACGTGAACGCAGCCAATGACTGTTTTTGGAGTAAGCAGCGTGTTTCCACAAGAATGGCATGAGTATCCTTGAAAACACGTGTCTACTGGCTCGTGCTTGCACTGAAAAATGGCCATTTTTATGAGACAACATGCTCGGGTCGCCAGGCGATACCCTACATTCATTAGGTCAATTAAACTGATGATTAGTCTAAAAGTGAATGTCATTCACATGTTAGACGCGATAGATGCACTTACGAAACAGAGTGCATTAATAAAGCTCGTTGAAAAACGTATGGGAAACGCTCGAATTAACAGAAGTTGTATCACAAAATCCTTTTAGCGTGACCATTTATAATTAAAGATGTCCATATGGCAGTTTCACTTACCAATCGATACCCTTTTAAAACTATGGGTCTATAGGGTCTAGACAGGCAGCGCCGCGCCTCAGGTGTGAAGCGGTGAGCATATGCAAAAGTCTTCTTCGCAATGTTTAGGAAAATATTGTGTCATTCTCTTTGAGCTTCAACTTTTTGCAGGGTTTGCCAACCCAGTTCCCTTGGAAAAGCACCTAAAACTTTTTTTATATATTTCGAGAGATCCAATATGTAATTTTTGCCACATGCCGCGAATGCATCCCACAATTTAAAGCAAAACCCTCGACGATAATCTGCAGATCCCTGGCTTGTTAACTCCACAATGCATGGTCCATTGGCAAAGTTATCATTCTGCAGGGCATTACCATAAAAAAAATTACTCCACATGTATGGGAGATTATTTAACTTTGTTTTATTTGGAAATTATAATAGGCCTACATACTATACGCTTATTTCCTAAACACATTTAATTACCTTAAATAGTTTCATTGTTTAATGATACTATTAACCTTATAATTACGCACCAATTGGAATACATGTACTTGTATTAACGTATACACTTGTAGAAGTTTTCACTCCTACACCGACAGTGCATGGAGGCATAATCATTTTAGACATGATCGAGAATGTTGGGAAAGCCCAGTAAACCAGTTTTTAATTACTGCAGTGCATGTATTTCATGGGCTAGTTTAATTATTTAATAAAATTCGTTCTTGTAGTACAATTAACTAAAAAAAATAAGAATGAAGGCCGGTCTTTTCACGCCAATTTACAGTACGTCAATTGCTGAACATTCGAGTACCGGAATGACAACGATGTCGGATCGTCAAACTGGTGTAGTGTAATTTTCTTGCCGATGCAACCTTATCACGTGATATTTTCTGCGCAGTGCAGCCTGATGACGTCTGTCCAAGCAGCCCATGCAGTTTCCTTAGTCCATTGAAGTTCAGCAGACGTACGAAGTCTATAATCCGCCATTTTGAATGCACCGCGCTACACCGGCTCTCTCGACGGTGTAGCAGTGTAACCCAGTGCAGTGATTCGAATACCGGGAGTACGGAGCACTGACCGCCACTGAGTATGCACCAGTATGATTCGAATAGAACGAGTGCAGGCACGCTACACTGGTTTACACCGGATTGACGATTCGAATTCGCCATTAAGTACTTCTGTCGTGTATAGCGATATCTGAATTGTCATAAAGACATCATTTCGCCAACATATCATCACCGTTTGCATTATACAGTAGGCTACATGTATAAGTATATAAACTCCTTCAATTCGAGTCATCACGAGTGCATTTTCAAATTGTCGATGGACTGTTTACACATTGAAACACATGTTAGCTATAACAGTATCACTGCATGGTTATGAGAAGAGATAAACAAGGACAGATGAAGTCACACGCGAGTCGATTGATTTAAATTTACGTTCGAAAATGTCCAACCATGTAGCACCGGGCAACGGCCACGTGACCACGGAGTGGTCATCCGAGCAAAATACCTCTAAATGTGACCGCGCGTCAATTAAGACGTCCCGATGATAATCATGGCAACACGCACGCACGCACGGCTTAATTAAAAAGTAGACCTACGAGCATTTTTCCCGAATTAATTCAATTAATCCATGCCTACTTATGCATGCTGATAGCCTGTATTTGACACGCGTGCGTTGGTGAATAAACTGCTTATTAAAGAAGCTTGCCAACGACGAAGATAATGGCAATAATAACAAATACGGAGATGGGAAAAGATTAATCCAGCCTTTTTTTTTTATTATTTTTACGGCGCAATCATGGCAACGCGGGTCCGCTCTTCGAAACAGGGCCACGCGTAATAAAATAATTACCATTCTAGGCCTGGGTATACTAATCGATAGTGGCTCGTTTACTGCTGCGTATAAATACAAGCACGTCGATTATCAGTTATTAAAAGCCAATATTTCTAATTAAACCAGTAAAGTTGCGTAGCGGGTGTAATTTCACCACGACCTGTAACATTTCCGCATAGGCTATAAATAGAAACCGAAGACATCTTCGAGCAACGCCACCTGGAGGCCACTTTTGCAGCTTATTTATTATTTATTTATTTTGGGTAACAGCAGGGATACTGCATGTGGCTCGTTTTCCTATTAAATTTTAAGACTATTTTAAACACTATCTGCATATAGTGCACATTTCTATAGATAACAGTTAAAAATTTAATTCCGTTCATGTTTTCGGGGTATTCGTAGTATATACAGTAATACCATACATGGGAAAAACGAATTTTAGATTTCACACGAATTAGTTTCTTTTAATCATTCGGGGGCACTCGGAAGCAAACCCCAAACATATATACGTAAGGGAGCCCCGTATAGCAGATTTTCTTTTGTTGTTGAACTTAATGATGCAAAACGCGTCATTTGACGCATAGTGCCCGTATGTAGGTTGCTTCCTAATGCCGGGTACAGAATGAAGCAAACAAAAACAGTGTTTGTGTTTGCTGTTGGCTCCCACTGCAAATATTTCGACGAAAACCGCTGTTTTCAACAAATTAACCCGTTTCTTCGTCACAATGTTTGCAGTTTGCAAGAAATTTCGTTCGAAGTAAACATTAGGAAGCAACCTACATACGGGCAGTACGCGTCAAATGACACGTTTTGCGTCATTACGTACGTAAAACAAAAATGAATATAATCCTCCGCTACGGGACTCCGTATATATGTTTGTGATTTTTTGCGTGATGTTTGCTTCGATCAGTGCGTTCCCACCTTTATGTTACCTTGGTTCGGATTTTTTTTTTAGTTTTAACTCAATGGATTACGCAGAGCTGTAAAAGTGCATTTGTTGATCAATACTATGGCACATCAAAATAGTCAACTTAGAGCAAGCCGCATGGTCTGTTTACATGAAAATAGCTAATTTCTGAAAACGTTAAGGTTAAATATGGACATTTTAATAGCATTTTTTAGCATGCATGCTGCATCAACTAATCCACCACCCTGCAATTTCAAATCACTTCTATCAGGTCTGTAAAAAAGTTTGATTTTCGTCAGGCTGACGTCATGCATAATTACTCTCGGAATAAAAAACGATTAATCCTCAAAAGAGTAAAATTTCAAAGCACTTACTCGCATGTAGCGTAGGCTTATTACTAATTGCAAATGGGAAACCCTAAGGCCAAATGCACAACTCGTCAAACTTGCATTTAATTTGAAGGGTACAGGCTAAACACGCCTTATTTATAAATTACTAGGTTGCTGCATACATTAGGCTTCTAATAATAGTTAAATGGTTGTTCAAGCTGTCTATCTACGGTGTTTTACCGCTATTGACAACTAAAATCCAAACAAAACCCGATTGTCACGACAAAATGGCGGATGCTGTACAAGTTAAAAGTTCAAGGAACTGTACTGGAGATACATGCAGATCCCACACTCCACTACGTCAATTTAAAAGCTGCTTTACTTTGGATACCAGTTTTGCAGTAGTGCAAGTACATGTATTATTGTATTATACCGGACCTAATTAGTATAATGAGACCGTATACCTCCATTACGTCAAACATTTATGAATATAATTTAAATCAATACATGCAGCCATCACTGCAAATGGTTGGGTAAAAATAATGGAGTGATTTCTCGATAATTGATGTTATCAATTAATTCGACTAAAATTGGGTTATCATACCATGCAGTATGAAAGTAAACACTAATATATGCACATTAATTGAAACACTAAGCTCTACATTCCCTCCGTACAATTTATGTAGGCCTACAGTAGAAATGAACATACTCTGAAGAGAAAATACAAGATTAAAGAAACAAATGTTTCCATATGCAATCCCAAAATGAACATACATTTCATATCCTCCTTACTTTATTTTTTTAATTAATTAAGCGCTAGTTGGAAGTACATGTTTTCTCATTGAGGCGACATAATTTGTGCAACAATTCAAAAACTACGCTTCCCATAAAGAAAAATTAGCAATTCTGCTTTTGTTCCACTCGTTAACCAAATTCAAAAGATAATTAATTTTACTCGCTAAAAATGACGTTTTGTCCTGTTTTTTTAACCCTGAAAAACATGCTCCTCGGTACTGTCACTCATTATTCTCACTCAATGGAACATTGGTGACAGACGGCAACTTAAATCGCCTAGAACATGACAAGAAAAATGGTCGATATCAGGTTGACGTCTCGTCCATTAAGGTTTGTGACAAATAATTGCCATGAATATTACGACACGATTTTCCGATTATATTTTCGCGAGTAAACAGCATCGTTGTCCGCTAGCATTATAAGCAGCGAACGAAAAAGTAGTATTTTCAAGGATAGATCGCCATTTTGTGCAGGCCTCTCATTCTATAAATAACGCATTGCAGATTTCGAAGATTGTGATTTTATTTAGGCCACCCATGCACCTGAGATTTCCTTGGACATTCTCCGGTCCTGTTTATGTTCAGTCCATCATTGGCCTATTGTAAACAACGTGACCCGCTTTGAAATGTTGATCATCGAGCATTCACGTTTACAATGTTAAGCGAGGAAAAAATTGTTGTCGTTTGCAAATAGCCAGGAGACGTGCAACGAAGCTCGCGTTAAGGAGGACCTGCATGGTCACGGATTCTGAGAGCGGTTTGCAGTTTACCAAAACATGAGAAAGAAAAATCTGGGCACGGACACGAACAAGTTCTGGCTCAGCGACGAACATAAAAAAATAAATCCAACCGAATTACAGGAAGTTGGGCTGCCAGTTCCCACGAAACAAATGAAATTTACGAATCGAGGATCGACGAGTCTGTTTATAAGACAATGATTATTCTGCAATATTAATCTGAAACGGGGGAATCTTTGATATTTACAACCTACAAACCTGGCGCATTCAAAGATAACTTGCGAGTGACATCCTGACGTCTAACAGGTACATAAGAGTGTATAATTCTGCAGATGACGCTGGGATTTGGAAAGTGGCGCACAATAACTTGAATCTATTGCGTGCATGTATCAATCCAACTTCTTTCTTTGTTTAGCACCCCAAATTTTGGTTTGAAAACAGCAAGGTGTCGAATCAATCGGCGACTGATGCAATTCGTGACACTTGCAAAGGCTATCGCTTATTTGTCAGAAAAGTATGTCTGCGAAGTGAGGACATTACGCTAACGTTTACCGAAATATGGAATGAAATTAGAACTTTGTCGTGGCATTCTTAATGTGGCTATACATAAACCATTTAACTCTATGGATTGCGTTTCGAAACTTGTTCTTAAATAAGAAGCAGCAGGCACGCTGCTGAAATGGCATCGAGCAACATGACACAGCAAAGCAATTATTTCATCGTAATCCTTACATGCTGGTGCTTTCTTCGATTCAGATAAAAACGCATCTGCAATAATGCACCGTTCACTCGAATGCTCTGGTTTCATTCTACCGTGTATAAACATTTCTTAAAGCGTGGGACAAAGGAAGACGTTTTTTACCATAACATTTAAGTAACAAAACCATTTCAATACAGCAATAAGTAAAATAAAACCTGCCACGTGCAACTCGATTCAGTACATGTGAATTTTAATACGAAATAAATTCAGTGCAAATGCATCGGCATTCCAAACACAAGTTCGATGAGTGTCATTCAAGCCGTGGAAAAGCACTGCGGAAACCGGCAGGCATCCATGAAACATACAGTACTAGTATGTCGATGCCATACGAATATAACCTAGTAAGATTAACCTTGAAAGTACACGAGGTAAACAAATTTGAATTTAGTCAATGTGTGAAGAAACCACAGCAAGAGCTCAACTTCACCGGCGAGTCATTTTTACAGATTACAAAATACGCGGCTCTATTTCCCTCACAAGAGAAAAGATGAAATTTCAGCATCTTTCGGCCTTTAAATATGTACTAGTGGTCATTATATACCATCGCTCCTGCTTCAATAAATTAAAGTAGCCCCCCCCCCCCTATTTACATAAAAATAAGTTTTGTCGAAACGAGCCCTACGCCTATGTTTTAGCATTAACACAATCACGTTTTCGATGTCATATTCTGCATACGATCAGGTGGATGTTCTTTTTCCGAAAAATTCTACGTTATGCTCCGAGAAGAGTTTCCTTTGTTTCAATTCCATTTTTCGATGGAGATGGATTTTTTTTCTTATAAACTAGATGTATATATAGGGAAGAGTATTTGGAAACGCCAAATTTATTCAATCATCGAATTCAACGCATCGTTCTCGATTCTTTCTCGAATTAGATCAGATCTGCCCGACTTTTGAGAACAGCCCCTCCCAACAGCGCTTTCTTCGTGCCTCGCATGCAGCTAGGGTTGGTATAAAATGAACTTTTTACGCAATTGGCATTATCTGCCCTGGGCTTCATTCTCCGGGCTCGAGTTTGCCCTTGTTGGCACTTTTCGAGTTCCATTTCTAGGCTGGATCCAACGGGGAATTCAACTTTGTTAGACGTACGGCAATAAAGATTTTCGAGTACGAGGCCCTGGTTGATATCAAAATTTAATTCTATTAGGCCTGGCCTAAGTCAATATGCTAATTATGCGCATTTTGGAGCAGCACGCTGCATGTATTATCAAATTGAGACCACGAAAAAAAAAAGTGGATATTTGGATCGCTTCCAAGTGAACACAAGGGCGCTTTGCAGCCAAGAATTATATCGTGTATGAACTGGATATAAATGAATGTATGAATGCAGCGGAATACCTATAAATGTACGGCTGTGCTATTTATCGATTTTCCCTCTGCTTGCCAAGTGCATATAGGCTATAAAGGCAATGCGGCAAGTCTGCACTGGCAGGTAGGTACACGAGGCGTGTTCGCAATGTCCTCTACGTACTCCTCAGAATTCACACATACCAAAGTACGATTAGAATACACGTACAACCCCAATGGGACGATGAAAACATCTCACTTCCTTTGCATTAATCACGGTGTGTAATTTTGCTATTCCATCAATGGTGCATTTTGGCGTCGGGGCTTTTGTGAAAGTGAACATGTCCTAAATGACGTCGTGGGCGTAATGTCGTGTCGCGAATGATTCCCAATTATCATGAAATGCGATCTTTAGTCTATATGTACAAGTATATCATAAGATGATAATATGATTATAAGAAGCTGAGGCTAAATTGTGTCTAAAACTGGAAAAAAAACAATGGAATTAGAAGCCAAATTTGGATGAGACCACAAAGATTCGATATACAAGAACTGTAGCCTACATTTAAAGCTGCTGCACTCCATAGGTTCCATACGCGACGACATGAAATTGATGAAGAGACGCCGAAGTCAAACAGATGAATTGAAGCATAAGTCAAGCAACCGCAGTGCTGACGGATCGATCGCAAATGCGCGTGGTCACGTGATGACATTCGACCATCCCATTGGTGCGCGGCTACAGACTGCCATACGAGAAGCTGCGAACTGCGAAGAGGTGCACCCGATGCGAGGTTGCTGCACTAATGGGCAACGGTGTATAGGGAAGTGCTGTTATTTGGAGGTCCCGTGTCGATAGTGCATGCAGAAATTACCATAAGAATTAATAATTCATCGGAGCATTAATTATTTAAAAACGAATCCTTTAATAAACAGTCGAGCTAAACTCGGGTTAGACATACTGTACATGAGCTATGGTCAGGAATAGAGGCATTTGACCCAATAAACCTAACGTCGTTCATTAAATTAGTATTCCAAACAAGCTGTTTGCTCATGAGCAATTTCATTTGGAAGAGTACGAAAACGCTGGCCAGTTGCACTTATATGCATCAAATTAAACTGAGTTTGGCGCACATGTAACCGAACATGAATTTCATTATGTGTCATCCCGAGTGTCAATATGTAGGACAAGTTGCGGTCAAGAAATTGATTACATTGATATCTTTTTAATCTGTTACAAAAAGCGGTCTCATTCTTCTTTTTCTTCAAAAGTAGTTTTTTGAAACAATTATGTTGAAACAGAAATTTGGTAATTTGTTAACTCAAGCAGATCTGTCTCAGTTCGGATTAATCAAGTTCTGTCGTGACTCCATAATCAAGCAAAAGCCATATGCTGATGTTCATGTTGATAATGATCTCAGTTAACATTCCAGGCACTCCAAACCATCCAGGTACAAACTGATTTTTTAAAAGTACATTCACAACATATGACTACTAATTGGAGAAACTTTCGGGCCATCCGGAATGTAAAAGATGAAACTACCTCGCACTCGTGCAGGTTCTCGACTCAAGAGTGAGACTTTTTGGGAACAAAGATCGGCAAGATGGCAGTCAAAGAGACGCACGTGCTACGACTGGAGTTCAAGCTTACATTTCAATTCTACAATGTTGAGTAATCGCATGAACTACTAACAGACACTTTTTGGCATCCATAAATTTAAATGCCAATGTGAGCATCAGGCGTTCTGCCAAATCTCTAAAAATTAGCGAGAGCGGCGAAACTGGAGCTGTTTAAACTTATGGTTAATACAGTAAAACCTGGAAAAATAACCACCTTTGAATGCTGACCGCTTGTTTATGTTGACCACTTTTTTAGTGAATTGTTTTTTCAAGTGTACATTTCCTTCATAAAAATTCTCTATAGTGACCAGGACTTAGTGACCACTTATCTATTATGTACTGTGACCAGCGTGTTGTCTTTTTTTGCAATTTTTACATTGTCAATGTATCTCATAAAGTGATCAACGGATGAGTCACGTTACATCTTGCTTAATTTACCCCTTGGACATTTGTGGTTTTTTACTACGTGTATTATAGTCTACAGACTGTATTATAGTTACAGGTATTCTTTGTATAGTGACCACCATAGCATTTTTTTTTGGTGGTCACTCTTTAACAGGTTTTACTGTAGGCTACATTCAAGACGCAAAAGGAATCCCAACAAATCAAGAAAATGGAGAAATATTTGGCATTCCGCTTTCTTTTTTCTTTAGCTTGATGCAAAAAAAGCGATAAAACTGTTCAACAACGTCATACATGTATCTCAGGTAGATGATTCCAATCGGAAACGGGAAAGGGGTAAGCGGGGTGGAAAAGTGAAAAATATGTTGTCGATATAAATAGAACGAGATGACGTGTCAATATTGAGAAACGAAAATCGTAGATACGTGCTACCCAAACGAGCGTCTTTTACAGCTTCGTACTTCTAATACGAGCCTCGCATATTTGATAACAATTAATCCCCAGACTGGATTAGGCCTACTTAAAAGTTTGCCCAATTTAGAACGACGCGAACGCAGAAGCATCCGCGAGGGCAGACGAATCGAGGAGAGGCTCTTATTAGACGGACAAAATGGCTGCATTTGCAGTCGTGACCGAAATTCCTGGTGCAATTAACCCAATAACGCGCGCATATACATGTACGATTGGCGTACATTGCATTATGCACGCCATAAAAAAACAACGCATTCTTCGTTTAAATATCGGAGTGAAAGTCTCCATTCTCGCGGGGATTTTCCCCAGAAATCCATAATTCAACAACCCCTACTTTTCGATTCAAGCACTTCCAAGCATGGCTGATGGAAAAGTAGGTTTGACCTAAATTGATGTTTATAAATGGCGACAACGATGGGAAAATACAAACAACCGGTAGGCAATTTCAAGGATATTGACATTCTGTTAAAGTTTGATACAGATAAAAAAAAGTTTCCCAAAGTATAATCTGCTCGGTTGTCGGGACTTCCACCGGAGCAATACCTAAATAAGATTGGCCATTGGCCCTCTTCGATCTGAAATGACTAGATCGAATACAGCAAAAATGTGTTGTTTAATAAATGGAGGAGCTTGCTAAAACCAGATTTATCGATATTACATTACATGTACGGTACTCTATAGAGTGAAGTAAACTACAGTAGAACTCCAATTATCCGAACTCCGACTATCCGAATTGCTGATTATCCGAATCGCTTTTAGAAAATAAATTTAAGTCGGAATTTGCATTGGCTGCCCGAAAACGGATCAAGACAGTCAAACAGCTTACTTTGACCGAGATGTTCAGTCAACAATGACCTTCATTTACAATGTACATGTACCAATGTACAGCACTTGTAAGTTCATACGCAATAAATAGCATGTAAATGTGTTGCCTTTTCATTTAATTAATTAAAAATGCATACAGTACCGAAAATAAGTTGTTTTTCCTTAAAATACATAACATATGTACCCTTTTTTCGGAAAAAATCCAATTATCCGAATTTTTGATTATCCGAATGGGGTCCGGTCCCAATTGATTCGGATAATTGGAGTTCTACTGTATTTCAATTCTAAGAATTTCATGCCCGATTTCGCCGTAAGTATACAGTATATATAAACTTACTCAACTTAATTCGTTTATTAATTTAACTTAACAATTAAGTTAAGTAAATTTAAATGAGTTGCATTTTAACCTACGATAGTTTCGGCAAAACGGCACATTTGTCCCTATTTCGTCGTGCAATAAATGAAACTTGCTTTATCTCAAAAAGAAAGATGTCACTTCTTGTGAGAATTATATTATAACGTACATGTATAATCGTTTTCAATACGTTCATGTATGAATTAGTTAACATAATGAGCAGTTCAAACACGACTGTTTAAAACATTTACCAGGGGCATGGCTTGTGTAAAATTGAAAAATTAAAAGTGAAACGCGTGCGAGGATCAGGAAAGCATTTTCTTAATACCATACTCTCCCGGAATGTAGGCTACTACATTGTTAATGTAGGCCTATACATTTATCTATAATAAAGCAAACACGCTCAAAAGAGTTAAGAAAATGACGTTAAATTAAAGAAATGATGAAAGAAAAACGCCAATTCTGCTATAGTACGAAAAGATAGCTACATACATGTACATTAAATGTTAGCCGATGGAGATCGGAGAATTTCATAATTAGGAGAAACATTAAGTGACTATAAGTAAAAACCACAAAACTCGTGCAGTTTGTGTCATTGAATTGAAACTAAAAAAATGTGCATAGCAGACGAAAAAGGAACTGCTTATTCGATGCTGACTTGTCAGTCACACGGAAGTTTTATTTTCGTTTAAAAAAAATCATCATAATTAACGCCAATGGCAGAAAAAATTGGTCTTCATTCTGTTTACAGTTACAGCAATCATTTGTTTGGCCAGTACATTTCCATCCTCGAGTTTTTCATCCTCCATTTTATAATTATACTCGTATTTATCATATACTCGTATTTACCATTTTGCTTTCTATTTTCCGTTTTTCAGATCACCGTATAAGATTTCCCTCACAATTCCTTACAGAGATTTTTGATCATCAAAGAAGGCCCGAAGTATCATCAAGTACAGAAGGCCTGCTTGGCCATGGTAGATGAAAACGAGGATTATTTCCACAGCCCAAAATACATCCGCACTAGGTTGCGCTCGAATCGAGCTTCATTAAGTGCTAATTAAAAAAAACAAAGGCCAACCTGTTGATTCGGTTACACTTTTATCGAAGAGGAAATAAGCCAGATAACGTCACGTAAAATAACGTTGACAGTAGCCTACATATACATAACGCGAGTTTCCTTTTCAGTATACATGTAAATCAACCTAATTTAGATTTGTTTGCACGATGCCCAACCACGACACACCTAAACTCCTAACTTCTCCTAAGGGCTGTTGCGCATTGACGAGAAATAACAAGGCTGCATTAATTTCCAGAAGTCCAACAACGTTTAGTTATTAAACTGGCAGCAGCAGGCAGAAACGGCTCGATTACAATGGAACTGTTGACCTCTCAATTGCATCGGCTAACTTATGTCATGCGTTTGTTCGGCAAAACGCTCGTAGTCAGCCCACACATCCGACGTCAAATGTGCCTCGTTTAACTATAGGTTCACAACGGCAATTTATCAAAACAACTAAATACACGAGTGCTATATGCTCTAGCAAAACAATGTCAACATTCTCGCATACATGGCGAGATTGTAATTGAGGAAAAAGCCGCACTACCAATATTTCACGGAATTCAGTCATTCGATAAAAAACGGAACGTTGGCAGCGCGGACATCGTGCTATTCTCGTGAAAGCGCTGCAAAATAAGACGCCTGTTTGATCAGCATCGCGCCGACATCTCGTTACAAACACGTGGTTTATAGAACCGGATTAAGCCCACTAATGAAATGTGTCATTACCGTACGATACACCGCGAATTATCAATTAAAAATTTTCCATTCCCTGACAAATAACTGCAGTTGATTGCCGATGACACGTAACAGCTGAACAGGAACTTGATGGAGATGCTCACTGAGCCGAGTAATACAAAACATCGAATGGCACGCCTTACAGCGCGTATAGGTTTTCATCTTGCGAAGTATTACATAAAATAAAAAACTCTCGCACGGTTTAAACCTTGAATCAGCAATTTTTTCATTTCATTTTTAAGTGTCGATATTAAATTTTACCTCAATTGAGGAATTGCACTGTCACTCACCGTTATCAAATACACGCTGCCCGAAGGAATTTCATATCAACGTTAAGGCATATTCCACTTGATGTAAAATAACTTTGAAACGAATTCCTTCGAGCAGAAATATGAAGGCTCGTAATGAGGAAAAAATGTGCGAGGTGCCATAGTGCTAAAACATCCACAAATTATCAGAAACCATGGAAAACTGCCATACCGACAAGCTTCTTGGCGAGAACATGGAAGCACCGTGCCAAACGAGTCCTGGGGTTATTTTGCTGGTAAAGGGTTAATAAGCAACCTCTCCTTCGTTTCAAAAAGCAAATCCAAGTGGAACCACCCTATAAATTGACGTTGGCAAAGAAAACGAGAACTCCGTGTATGATAAGAGAACTCGCTTATTAAAAGCATATAACATCGGGAGACTGAAATCGTGTATTCTGACCTGCAGTACGATTAAAACTGCAATGATATACCGTACATTACTATACAATGTATTTGTTCGTGTTAATCGTCCTCTTTATACAACTGATATACATGTATTTAAAAACAATTCGAGATGACATTTTATTTTCATAATAAATCAAAAGTATTCTACTTTCACGCAGTTTCAAGGTTGAACATGGAGCTGAACATCGCGAGAGAAAATTACCATCGGATTGGCTTTTATTCCCTTAAGGATCGAAACTATTGAAAACCCCGTCAAATTAAAACAAACCTTGTTCTAAATACATACATGTACCAACCACATCCATAGCTTGCAAATATGCCAAATAGTATACTTGTCAATATACTTAATAATCCACAAACTCCAAACAACTAACAGGCTTACCGAATGTCTTATTAAATGCCCGGATCTCTTTATGGCAAATGTTTAAATAAAATCCCCACGTTGCACAGTGGGTCGAAATGCAATTCTAGCTGGTAAAAAGTCCAAAAATTTATGGTGACTGATCATAATGAATT
>JAQGBX010004388.1:0-15452 GCA_034698745.1 Megaphyllum sjaelandicum | reverse complement strand
GGATGGGGGCAAGGAGGTATCATAGAGGGATATCACCAGACTAAGCCACAGCAACGCGTGGCCGGGCACCGCTAGTTTAGGTAATAAAATTGTAACAGTAGCGCCATCTTTTGGAGACAAGGACAACTAAATCTTAACTCCTGATCGCATAAAAGAGGTTAGAAAATCAAACAACAATTTTTACCCGGGAAAGGCCGGGATTTTCCGCTAGTATGTTAGTTTTAACATGTTACGGACAAATCACGCACCATATCATGTTACGGGTTATCTCCGTGTTTTGAGACGCACTAGTGCGTCATTGAACATCGCATGACGCGCATATCGTCCTGATGCCAGTGCCCTCTAGTTAACGCGTGACGTACTTTGAGACGCCATTTACATTTTTTATTCCAAAAGAAGAAAATGGACGACGATTTGCCGTCGGATTTTGATACCATCGTCATTGGGACTGGTAAAATAAAAACATTTTATTGAATATTGCACGAAATCTTATTAGCCTCAAATTATGAATGGGCTTTTGTGTTGTCATTGTTGTTTTTTTCAACGTTGTATTCGCGTGAGTACTGTACTGTAGGCCTACATAAACTTGGATCCAAAATTCCAGCAGTTTTCATGTGACTTAATTGATTTATTGCCCTGATTATATAATAGCCACATATTATTCTTCATGAATATACACTAAATTGACTTACTTCCATACATTTTACTGGTCTTTGCTCAATCCGTTTGCCCCGGCCCTTTCACATATTTTTCATGTTGTCAGCGGTATAGCCTTTGCTTAAGTATAGCCTCGACGAGATCGATCTATGATGCATCATCCGCATCCTGTTTCCAGAAGAGATAATGTTGTATCGATCACTGCAATTTATGCAATAAATGTGACCTTAATTGTCTCAAAAATTATTTGACATCGCTTGATTCTGAATATAGGACTTTCAATATGGATAACACGTTATTCGACTTTAACACTCAACTTTAATTGGCAAGAATTACGTGTGCAGTACCTATGGCTACATGCATAGGGCCTACTAAATGTCTTGGGAAAAAATCACTTTTGTTGTCAATCAAATTAATTCATGGCTTGGATTTGTAAAAAAATATGCAATTTCTATTTGCAGGAATGCTTGAAAGCATTTTAGCTGCAGCTCATGCAAGGAATGGAAAACAAGTTCTTCATATAGATCGGTATGCATCTATTTATATATCAAACTATCTTTCAGATGATGTTATATTTTCATATGTTGCCAGACTACATTTTTTTCATTTTAGGAATGAATATTATGGAGGAAATTGGGCCACTTTCAATTTTGATGGATTGGAGCATTGGATGGAAGACATTAATGTAAGCAGATATAATTGTTATTGCATTCTACAATGATTTGATAAAATGCTTTGCTTAATCGAAACATTCTGTAGACTACTATTCACAGTCAGTATTTGGCATGTACTATGGCAAAAATTGTGCTTCTGCCATTCCACTTCCATTTTATACCAAATTAAGGTTCTTATTACTGACTAAACTTGACATCCAAATTTAACTTAAAAATATATAAACTAATGAATTTTGTAAAATGAATCATTTTCTTATGTTTCCTGGATTGCTACTGGTGACTTGAGTAAGAACTGATTAATGATCATTTAGGTTTTAATTATTATATAACAGTAGGCTACTTAAAAGTGAGATTTTTTACATGAAAATATGACTGGAGGTTTATCGTGCAATTGATTTTATTGTTCTCAACATTATATTATAGAAAACAAATGGCGATAATTGCATTCCTGAAAGCACCAACAGCTACCACGATTTCCTAAAAGATGGCGAATCTCTTATTTCATGCTCATATAATACCAACGTTTATAGTAACGTTGAATGCCAAATCTTCGTTAAGTACGTAAGTTCTAGAGCATCTTTCATTTAACAGTGTTCATTTATGAATGTTGCATTTACAGTGTGTGTTAAAATTAACTCACCTCTGATTTCCGTAGAGAACTAGATAAATGTTCTGTTGAAGACACATCAAAATCTCATGATGTAATAAAAACTGAGGAAGTAGAACACTGTTTAACTAAAGAAGGGATGCTGCATGATTCAGAATTGCAAGTGCCTGTAACAAAAGAATGGACTATGAGCAAAATTCATTCTTTATATCGCAAATTCAATTTGGATTTGGCTCCAAAGGTAAGCAAAAGGATGGATTATTTAGCAAGTAAACTATAGATCTTAATCGTTAAATTAAGTATAACTTGTGATTTATTTAAACAGCTGCTTTTCTCACGAGGAGAATTGGTGGATCTACTGATTTCATCTAATATAGCACGTTATGCTGAGTTTAAATCCGTTTCAAGAGTTTTGACGCTTTTAAATGGAAAATTGGAGCAGGTAAATACTGCATTTTTTTAGTTTGTGTTTTGATTCAAAAATTTCATAATCATATCACATACACTGGAAATATGAAAAGTTTTTCACGAATGGAGGCTAGAAATGTGGATGTCTTTCTTAAAGTGCATGCTCATGGTTAATGTACAAGCATTTGTGTATCTCAGGTGCCCTGTTCTAGGGCAGATGTATTCAGCACTAAGAATGTGTCAATCGTAGAGAAGCGCATGTTAATGAAGTTACTCACATTTTGTTCGCATTTTGAAGATGAGCCCAAGGAATATGAAAGTAATTTAACACTTATGCTTTTTATTATTTTTTTTTAAACTTTCAGAAATTCTAAATTATTTTGCAGATATTAAATATTTATATACCAATTATTATTTTATATAAATTTTACGAAGGTTACGAAAATAAGACTTTTGTGGAATTTCTAAAGTCCCGCAAATTAACAGAAAACGTTCAGCATTACGTACTGCATGCAATTGCAATGGTATCCGAAAATGCCACAACTTTAGAAGTAAGTTTTGATTTTTATTGAAATAGTTCAAGTTTTTTTCACACCAGCATTGAATATGTTGACCCATTTTTCACAGGGTCTTAAAGCAACACAGCGGTTTTTAACTTCTCTCGGACATTATGGCAATACTCCCTTTCTTTGGCCTCTGTATGGCAGTGGCGAACTTCCACAATGTTTTTCTAGGTATGAGACGTAAGATGCAATATTTACTAGCAAAACAGAATACACGATGACAAATAATAATTAATTTCTTTTGAGTTAGGTTGTGTGCAGTGTTTGGTGGCATTTATCACCTGAAACGTGAAGTGGAGGCTGTAGTCATTAACTCTGAAAACAGATGTGTGGGAATAATTTCTAATGGTAAACGATTAAACTGCAGGTACTTATAAATTAAATTATTGATTCCAGAGGTTCTGTTATTTAAACTAATGAATTTAATTGCAACATATGTTTAGGTGGTTAGTAATGGATGCAAACTTTGCACCAAAGTGCTTTCTTCCCGATGATTATGTCATTAGGTCAGAAAAAGTTTTGTTTGCATCATAAAATTCAAATCAATTGTCAATTTAATTTAAAATTTAATTGTGTACTTTTTTCAGGCAATTGTCAAGAGCAATTTTGTTGACAGACAAATCCGTTTTACTTTCTGATAAAGAACAGGTAAGGATTTGTTTACTTTTCAGATATCTTTTGTAATTAACCCAACTAAAATCCATTGTTTTGTTATTAATTACAGCTCACGTTTTGTCGACTTCCTCCTGGAAATGGTTTGCAGACTGCGGTTTGGCTAGTCGAACTTGGTCCTACTGCAATGGCTTGCCCTTCTGATCTTTGTTAGTCTTTTTTTTCTCGTTTTTTATGAGGTGTTGCTTCATGAACTTAATTTCTCAAAGATTACAAACGTGAATGTTTTTTTGGACTGTTACAGTTTCTAGCCTAAATTTATATTGGTTTCCATTTGTATGTAATAGATGTGGTTCACCTAACAAGTGAAAGTTTAAATAATTCCAAAAGTGACCTAAAGGGAGCTGTAGAGATGCTTTTTCAAACCTTCAAAAACGAAAATGGTAAATCTTGAATGTTTTGTTTTGTATATAAGTGTTGCATTTTGATGTCTGATATTATAGTTTTTTTATTGAGTTTATATCCACAGAAGGCGAACAAAACAAAACTGAAATACCAAAGATAATCTGGTCAGTTTACTTTAATCAGACTGATAACTCTTCAGTCAATCTCTGTTCCCATTGTCCCGAAAACGTGATTCTAACTTCTGGACCAAACAGCTTGCCGGATTTTGATGGGGTTGCCATAAAGGTAATGATAAGTTAAATTTATAATTTTTGAATAGTTGTTTTCTTCCATTTGCATCTTTATTGATATCATAAATGGTTATGCAGGCTAGGGAGATGTTCAAGCATATGTTTCCTAATGAAGAATTTCTTCCCCGGGCGCCTGACCCTGAAGAAATCATAATTGAGGATGCTGAAGAGGTCATTCCAGAGCCAGGATTTGTTGAAAGCACTGAGCAGGAAAAAATAAATAAACAAATGTCTGAATGTGATATTGATAGTGACAAACAACAGTCAAACTCAAACGTCAATACTGTTAACAATTTTAAAGAAGATGCCAATAGAACTGAAAGCAAAGTTTTTGGCGAGGAAAATGTTCTGGGTGCTTATTGTGAAGAATTGTCTGACACAACTTTGCAGAAAGAGGAATGATTTGTTTTTACATATTATCAGCCTTTCTGAGCAATGTAACATTGTAATGGTGTCAATATTTTCCATATATTAAGCGTAATTATTAATTTAAAAATATTTCAGCTTTAATGTTTTAATGTAGTAATGCTATTGAAAACATTTGGAAATGCTGATTGAACTGAAAATGTGATGTGTAACACTTTGTTAATTCTACAAATCTTTTAAAAGTATTTGTTTTTACATTCAAGTGTTGATCGACATGGTATTGAAATAAATTATTTTTTTCCATTTGACAATGAATGTAATATTGTGCAGCCCAAACAGAAGTAACTTATACTCTGAAGGATATATCCATCCTTTGTTATTTTTCTGCTAGATTATATATATTAGCTCGATCCATCAGCTGAGAAAATTAATCCTAATACACATACAGGTACTTGTAATATTACATAACATTATTTATTAGATTGTAAATGGTATTTTTAATTTATTTATTCATTCTGCTATCAGTTAATAATATAAAAATCATAAAAAATAATGTGTTAAAGAGGATGGTTCGGCGTGATAATTACAGTATTTTAAAATGTATTTGTTTACTTGCGCATGTCGGTGTCGCATGGCGCTGCAGTGTTGATCTCTAACGCGAACATCAAAGGTGCCGACGCGGAGTGGTGTCAGTGTGTATTTGGTGATGAATACCAGCTGACGAGCATTTATACGCTGCAGCTTACGTTGTTGAAGTAGAAATATAGTTTTAGAATATAATAGATTTGTATTTAAAAATGCGCAAGTTAAATAAGGCCTCTATCGGAGCAACAGTTTTCTTTGCATCAAGCCATCCTAGTGAATCCTGTGGAAGCAATGGGCTACCCCTGACACCAAATTCCATCAAAATTGTAGGACGGTATCAAGTGTTAAAAGCTATCGACCACCCGAACTTATGTAAATACATTCATATTGCTCGGGGAAAGCAAGGTAGGTGTCCCGATCGATTTTATTAATTATACAATTGTTGTTGCATATATGTGCTATCATATGTTTAAATTACAGAAAGGGTGGTTGTTGTGGCGGAGCACCATATGCAGAGCATATATGAGCTGATTCTAAAAGACATTCCTATTTGGTAATTATAAATTTTCGAAAATGGCAAGGATTTCAGTATTGTTGATTTAATTTTAAGTTGATATATCGATATGCACTTGCAGTTGTGAAAGGCTTTTAAAAATTGCTTATGATGTCTTCCAAGGATTGTCCCATCTTAATATTTTGGGAATGGTACATCGTTGCCTTTCCCCAGCAAACATTTTATTAGACAATAATGTAAGGTTATGTTTCTATTCATCTCAATTTAAACGTTTTAATCATGTCTGATCGATAATTTTTATTTATTATTAGTTAATATGAAAAGTTTTATGAATTACAGGGTGTAGCAAAGATATCAAAACATGGGCTTTATCATATGACAGATTGTGGAACGTGCGTCTCCTTCCCAATTGGGTATGGTGCAAATATGGCTCAATTTGGTAGTTTTATATTTGGAAAATGTATAAGTTATCCTTATTTTTAAGGATTCCTTCATATATGGCACCTGAAGTTTTGGCTTGTGGACCTTTAAACGAAGATCATGGAATGTGCCAAACTGTTAACCCATCATCCCCAAATGTTGACACTTGGTCATTGGGAATAATCTTATTGGAGCTTGCTCTCGTAAGCACAGGATAAAATCTGAATATATACTTTTAGAAAAGGGTATTTACGAGCATTCAATAACTATAACTGTTTCAGGGAACATTTTTATTTAATGGATTATCAGTGGAAGAAATAATTCTGAAGATTCTTAGTTTGATCAATGAAGGTGGAATGATTCAAATTACACATGAGAATAAAATTGTCTTTATAAGTTTATTTCTTGTTGCTATTTCATATTATGCTTTTTCATTTTTTATAGATCTAAATGAACCTGTAGTGCCAAAATTAATTCAGTGTACACAATTACAGAGCAGGTATAAGGTACTGACATTTCTACTATTCATTAGTCCAATCTTAATAGGATGGAAACTTGTAATACTAAAAAAATGACTTTAGGCATTACCAGAGGATGTAAAGACCCTTATCGAAACATGTCTAACAATCAACCCTGTGCTGAGGTATTTTACAACATATGACAGCCAACTATAAGTGAGAATTGAAAATGTATTTATATAACAATGATTATTTCAGGCTACAACCTAAACATGTGTTGTTCCTCCCCGTTTTTACATCAAAAAAACTTCATCTGGAAGCATCCACTCTGAAACCTACAAGCCAGTGTTTTCCTTCAATTGAACTTCGTTCTAAAAATCTAGATTTACCAGGATTCACTGGTAACTTAGGTAAGAGAATTTGAGCGTTTGCGTTTATTCTGAAATTCATTTTGTGACATTATTCTCAATACAGCATTTTTAATTGGCCCATTTTTCAGATGAAGATCATTTAGGGGAAAGATCTTTAGATGAAGTTTTTTACTTGTGGGAATTGGCAGGTGGAGACTTGGATGTGGAAATGCGTCGACAAGGAATGATTAAAACAAAACCACCTGTTTGCTGTTTGCCAAAGTAATACCATGGATTAATATTTGCCATCTGTTTAAAATAGTATTGATACTAACTGTATATATATATTGCAAAGAATAATCATTGAAGAAGGAGAAATGTTTGGACAGAAGAAAGATCGGGCATTTTTGCTTGACGAAAACGTTGTTGTGTTGTCTTTATCGCAGTTAAGACAGGTGTTTTTCCCCCAAATTATTGTAGTATTTCATGAGTTTTTCACACTTTTCATTCAAAAATGTAATAATTTTTACTTTTTGTTTTTCAGAGATTGAGCAAAATTCCCCCTGAAGCATTTTATCCACTAACCGAAAACTTTGAGTAAGTTTTGTCTTTTATTTAGCATTAGGCATGATATCTTTCATCATGGCTTCTAATATGCATTTGATTTTAGGTCAAAAGCATACCCAAATAGTATTAACAATATGAGTGATCTCACAGAAACAGCTCGATTGCCATTAGTTATTAGGGAAAAAGACATCGAATATCAGGTAAAATTCATGTCGATGGGGTTCCCAAAGAGTCCATAATTCATTTCTTTTAATTACATATCATTAAAAACTAGTCATGTTAACATTCAGTTTATATTAAATTCAATAACACCATGTTTTTATCAATAGTATCTTTGAATGGGCTTTATTATTCATAATGTATTGAGTTAACGCCAACTGAATTCGTAACTTATTTTCATTTTTAGTTTCACAGAATTGTTTTATATCAGAGATTGCTTTTGGGCTATCCATTCAAGCGCTCACACATTTGGAAAGAAGCTAGGGTCGACATCCCTCCATTATTCCGTGGTCATGTTTGGGCTGTCCTTTTAGACATTGAAGTAAGTTTAAATTCAAAATTGTCTTGTCTTAAATTCAAGATTTGTAAGCCAGTGATTGGAATTGTAGGGGGATATACCGGCACGTTATGATGTAATTGATAAAGAAACAGCTACATTAACAGATCGGCAGGTTAGTTTACATACTTGTATCCTCTATTAGAATTGTGTTGCAGTTTTACATTTTGCTTATTAATACAATTGAGCAGCTATCATATTTCTAATACTTTCTGGTATAGGCATTAACCCCCCCTTTAAACTGCTAGTTTTCTTATTGCTTAACTTAGATAGAAGTTGATATTCCACGATGTCATCAGTATGATGAATTATTGTCATCTCCTACTGGCCACATGAAATTTAAAAGACTGCTCAAGGCTTGGGTTATAAGCCATCCACAGTATGTCTACTGGCAAGGCCAGGACTCATTGTGTGCACCATTTATATATCTCAATTTTAATGATGAAGGTTGTTTCTTATTAACCACTTGAACGTTTTGAATAAGTTTCAAAAATATTTATTTTGTAAAACTTCATTTTTAGCATTGGCTTATGCATGCTTCTCAGCCTTCATAGACAAATATCTGTATTGTTTCTTTCTCAAGGATAACTCTGACATCATTAAAGGTAAATTTGTTCATAAGGCTTTTACAATTGCATGTTTAATGGTGTCATTCAATCAAAAATAGGTCAAACTGTTAATGTCTTTTGTTTTTCAATTTTTTAGAGTATTTGGCTGTGTTTTCTCATCTAATTGCATTCCATGACCCAGACTTGTCAAATCATTTAAATAGCATTGGATTCATCCCAGAAGTAAGGCTCTTATTTTCTTGAAAATTTTTCGAAATATTACTGCTCGTGTTCAGCATGTATCTCATCCTTTCTTTATTTCAGTTATATGCTATTCCATGGTTCCTAACAATGTATACACGTAAGTCTCGACTATACTGGATATTCAAATTGAAGCGGCCCAGAAAGAACAATATGCTAATTTCAGCTTTATTTTATTAAAAAAATTATGGATATTGACTTTTTCAGATGTCTTTCCCCTTCACAAAATTTTTCATTTGTGGGATACTTTATTGCTTGGAAATGCATCTTTTCCTTTATTTGTTGGAGTTGCTATACTTCAGCAATTAAGGGATGGCTTATTGTCATTTGGATTCAATGAATGCATCTTGTTATTTTCTGATATGCCAGGTAAGCATAAAGACATGTTGGTGTGATATTCTTAGTTGTCATGCTCACATACATGATTCCATATGTAATGATCACATGCTTAGAAATTGATATAGAACGCTGTGTGAGGGATTCCATTGACATGTTCTGCAAGACACCTGGTAGTGCAACATACCGGCAACATGAAAAACAAAAGGTTGTGAGAAACTCTCATGAACGGGGCATCAGAACGCTATCAGAGATAGGCTCCAAAAAGCTTTACAATGAATTGGTAAGTGATTTTTACCTAGTTGAAAAATTTTGCCAAAAAATTATAATTATTAAGAAACTGGGATATTTTAATTTACTTGAGCTTTTCAAAGATTTTCTGTTATCAACATTACATTAACAATATGGTTAATGATAATTAAAACCAAATGTCAAAATAAACAAATTGTTATAAAAGCATCTTGTAAATATTACCAACTTTATTTAATCAAATACAATGTCGTACTACCATGAAAAATTCTAGATTCAAGTATGCCATTAAAACTTTAAAATTTAGGATCAAACAGATTGATTTCAAATACTCAAAGATTAATTAGTTAATATGTTATTACCATGTCCCTTGAGACTATGGATCCCATTAGTCTGGAAGTACTGAAAGCAGAATTATGTCCTCGGATTTCGGCAGAAGACTTGTTAGAATTATTGGATAAAGATCAAGCTAATTTCCGTGCTAAGTTAAACCGTGCAAAACCAAAAGTTTTTGTTGTTGATGTTCGTCCAGCCGAAGAGTATCCTTTTTAAGAACTATTTACAGTTTTTTTTATTTCCATCTTAATTACTGGTTTTGGAATCAGATCAAATGGTGTTTGAGACCGGTTCTAGGTAGCCTGATTTTGTTTTTTAAGGTTTCTTAACATTGTGAAATTGTGACAACATGATTAGAACTGTATTTAATGAAGAAATGTATTGTTGTCCTCAACTTATCAATCGCCCTTAATACCCATGTAAGATTTGTTAAAGGTGCCATTGCAGAAAGCATCAATATCCCATTTCAAACTGCATTTTTGCCAGAAGGAACATTAAACCCTTGCCCTGAAGTAATGGCATTGAATTCTCATCGTGGACGCATTATTGTTGTGGTGGGAAAAGAAAATAACCATGCAAAAAACGTAAGTTTATAAAAAAGTTTATAAATATTATAAATGCCATAAAATATAATTTTTTTATATATTTCTTATATAAATAAGTTTGCAGAACAGTTAATTCAGCTGGGATTTCCAAGAGTATGTACACTACACAAAGGCATCGGCGTATTAAGGCACACAAGTTTCCTTGTCGTTCCAGCTGCAGAAGTACGAACACCTACCTGAGAAGTCTCATCTCAGTGGATCACAATATGGTAAACCCATTTTTACTTTCATCTAGTTCCTAAATGGTTTTTTTACCAAACCTGGCTTTGTCTGTAAATAAGTTACTAATATTTAGACAAAATGAGAAATTTTTCCGACAATTTCTGGATGTGATCTAGCATTATACTCACAACTTTCAGGATTGTACATTTTGGTAATGAACTTGAAGACTGGATTACATTTGTCTCTTGTAACTGGCTGGGAAACATATTTTTAAGAGACTGTTTCATTTTTTCAATTTCCTGCAATTGGTAAAATGTTAAAATTAATTTGTAAAAATCCTTTCATATTCAAATAATTTGTTTATATTGCAAAATTTTTTTTTGAATGTTAGTCGAGACACAGTCTCTGTAAGCACCAAACAGTTGAACTTTTATGTCCAGCATTATTTCAAATAAATAATAAAATGATTCGTGAAAACGACTAAATTCACTTGATACCTTTTTATTTTCTAGTAGCTTCTTGATATCCTCTGATAGCATTGTAATTTTAGTTTGAGATTGTTGCTGTTCATTTTTCAATTTCCTTTCAAAAGAAAATTTTAAATTGAAGAGATTTAATGAGAACATTATTGTTGAAACTTACAGTCTAAATGAATACCTACTCATTTTCTTCAGCAATTTTTTCAACAGATGCTTTTAGATACTTTATTTGCTCCTCCTTTGATCTTATAGTGTTAATCAAATATGCGTTGGGCTTCTGTACATAATCTAACATTTCTTTCAAACTCGTTACCTGTAAGATTGTATATTTGTTATACATGTAAATGACTTTGACAATATTTCTTTTGTTAGAAGAGTTCCAAAAAAAGTTACTTCTTCCGATAAATCTTTTGTGACATGCTTTTCATTCTCAAGATTTTTTTTCAGTGAAATGATTTGTTTTTCCAGATATAAAATCCTCTTGGCTAAATGAAAGCTGAAAATATGGACAGAAAAGTATTACAATATACTTGTTTCAAGAACAACTTTATTGGAAAGACCTTACCTATGTTGCAAGCGCCTCTTCGTGGTTATTGGCATTCCACTAGACTGGCTAAAGGTTAGCACCATTTTTTCACCTTCTTTGGAGTCTGCCACTATTTACAAGTTAAACATTATCAGTTGGAAGATTTGTATTAAGTTTATTATTAAAACTGTTCAATTAATTTTTTTTGTTGCTTTGTCGATCTTTTCATTTCAATATTTATACACATCACTATAGTAGATATGATGGCGCATATATACCTGTTCTTAAAATTTTCATATATTTCAGAATACATTATATAAATGTATACTGTAACATTTGGAAAAGAAAAGCCATTGCAAGATATTTCATAACTTCTAGGATATTTTTAGAAAATTATTTCCATAGACAGCAATATGAAAATTATTTCTAAATCATGTGAAAACTGCTCAGAATTTACATTTTCCTGTTTAACATTATGCAAGATAAGAAAAAACTTTCTAAGCTCCATGTTTTACCTTCCGCTGCTTGGATTACGATGTCATCCAGATCATTTTCTAGTCTTTCATACGTATTCAACTCGCTAGATTTAGTACGAAGTTGCATTTCCAACTCTGCAATACGCTTTTTAGCCATATGTTCCAAATGATGAAATTCGTTACTTAAAATCTGTAGTAATATTTCACATTAATTATCCCAGTAACTTCAAGAAATCTTTTAAGACAAAATATCTCACTTCTGATTTCTTGAGCAATTTGTCCTTTTCCAGCTCACTGCCCTGAAGGTTTCGTTGAGTTTCAGCAAGAATCACCTTGGTTTGCTCAAGTTCAAACGTTTTTAGAGTAATTTGGCTTTTTAAATTGGTTAGCTGCATGATATCACTGCTTTGAACCCGTCTTAACCTATATTTATATAAAATGCAACACTGCTAAAACTGAACTTGTTAATTGTATAAGTAATTTACGTTACAAAACTGCATACTGCTCTAATATTCCTTCATATTTATTCAATGCTAGTCTTTCTGCTGCTTCCGCTTTGTCTCTCTGTGATAATGCCAAATTTCGCGAATCTTTTAATGATCTGCAATATTCAAATTAATTATCACTTCTATAATGGAAACAAGAGATAACTTCAGAAGATTTCCTCAAGATGTTTTATGGTAATCATTTTTAATATACTGTTTCCAATACTTTTTCCATACCTTAATTCTTGTTCGCTTATCTCAGTTGCTCTTTTGCGCAGGGTTTCAATTTCTGATGAAGTTTTTGTCTGAATTCCCTCTAGTTCTTCTTGAAGTTTTCTTTCAAATTCTGATTTGTATATATCTCTAGAAATAATAAGTTTACATGTAATAGCTGAAACACATTCTCGTGAAAAATAATTTTGTGCAAATAATTTACCTTGCAGAAACATATTTTTCATATATGTCCTCACGAGCTTGTGTAATCTTTTCTAACTGCAATGTAGTTTTTGATAAATGTTCCTGAGCTTGGTTATATTGACTGGAAATATCTGCAACTTTCTTAATGAGGAAATCTTTGTCTTGTTGCAGTAAAGATATTTTTTGTTGAAGTGATGCTTTCTGAATTAGTACATAGATAAATTAAGTGAATGCATGTTTATCCTCTTACTCAACTGTTGATTACACATATCCTAACTTACCTCCGTTTTTATAGCTTCCACTTCTTTTCCTAGGACTGTGTTTGTGGCCTGCAGTGTTGACATAGTTTTCTTGGTTTCAAGAAAATCTTCGATATATTTATCTCTTTCACTAAAGAAATTAATTAATCACAGCTGATTAACTTTTAAAAGTTAAAACCCATAAAATATTAAGCTTCTTATGCTAAACTTTGTAATCCTCCCAATTATTTATTGAAGAAATGTTTGGAATCTGTCACGTTTTCACAAATTAATATTTCATTTTTTTTTAAAATCTCTGGGATTAAGAAAAACTCAATCTAGATACTATTGAATACACTGTATATGTAACATCAGGTAAAAAAGTTTTTAATTTAAAATCGATGCAAGTGTGATATAAAAATGTGAGATTCACAATTCCTAGTTAATTACCTTTAAATATCTTCGTGGACAAGATTTACAAAGTGATAAGGAAAATTTGGCATTTATTAATGTATCCATCTAAAGAACCTTACGTTTTTAATTTATCATAATTTTCAATTCTATGATCACCAGTTAACAGTTGCGATTTTATGTTACTCAGCTCAGACGTGGCTCTATGATATCTTGATTGCAAATCAGCACACTTAATTTTTCCCGCATCTAATTCCTAAAAAAATAACAATTACATGCATTGCATATTTAATAATATAAGGTTTATTTGCAAATTGACTTAATATAAACATGGTAGAACTTAATCAGCAAAATTCTTAATTAGTTAGCTAATCAATGAAGCCATCAGGAAAATGAAAAACATTGTTGCTGAATTTTGATCACACTTAATATCGTGGTTAAGACACTTACTTCTTTTAAATGATTATTATTGTGTTTCAATTCCTGATTTTCATCAGTGCAGCAATTCAGTTGAACTTTTAATTTTTCATACTCTGTCCTATAACACCATATCATTTCATAAATTTTCCCCTATAATAAAAACGTTTTGTCATCATTATGAGCAAAGTTACAACTTATTATTTTAAAACGTATCTAAGACATCATGTTTCAGTATTATATGTTTCATTTATTACACCATAATAAAAACGTAAATGAAGAAATTTTTTCAAAGTTCCAAAGAAAACTATGATCAAAATAATATGATTAATTATGAGAAATAGGATGCAAATCATTTGACAAGAAAACCTACTGCTACATAGTCACGCAAAGATAGCTGGCTTTCATCCTGGAGTTTCAAGTGATGAAACTCCTTCTCAGTGAGCTCCAAGTTACGTAGTGATTGCCGCACTTCGATCGCCTTCTCATGCAATTTTGTGTTAGTCTCCTCTAGCTGCTTTTGCTTCTCCAAGATTACTTTCATTTCTAAATTTGTTTGCTCCAATCTGTGCTTTGCCTCATCCTGTTGAATTTGCAACTGAGATTCAAGTCTAGCTCTCAAAATCTCTTTCTGATACACAGCATCTGCTAGTTTCTCCTCAAGTTCCTCTCTTCTTGCCATGAAATCTGCTTTGAGATTATCTATCACTAAAGTCTTCTGTGATAGCTCAATCTTGACCAATTGAAGATCATGTCGAAGAAGCTGTTCGTGAAAACGCTTTCTTTCAAGTAAGTTTGTTGATTTAGGAATGAAATCACTTTCCTGCGATAATGTCAAAGTTAAATCCGTTGGCACAGTTGTTTCTACGCTAATTTCCTCTGACTCGAACTCACTGGTTGTCGTGGTTTTTGAAGTACTTGTCGTTCCATTGGAAATCATGATGAATATATATAATATCGAAGATAAATATTAATTTGTTTTCGAGGCTGCATGCAACCATATATTTCCTAAGCTTTCTCCACTGATTGTAAGCAGAAGTTAATGAACCTTAAGAGCATTTGCATCTTTTGGCCAGTGTTATATTGAATGATAATTAATATTTTCACTAGATTTATAAATTTATCAATTTTTACTGATTTAAAAATGTCATTTCCCAGCTCAAAATACCCTCCAAACCACTCCAGACGACATCCTCGTGCTTCTAAGCGCCCTCTAACGGAATTTCTAAATGGCCAACAACTTTGAACTTTAAAAAAAAAATTGAATTATATTGCTTTTAAATCACGTTGAGGAATAAAGTATTGACATCATTTAAATTTTTTCCACCAAATTCACATTTCATTGAATTTCATTGACAAAAACAGTAAGTTTCTATACTACAATATTATGATCATGATTTGGGCCAACGACTTTAATCCCGCTGACCCCGATCTTTCTTTTAATTATTTCTACGGCCACTTCACCAGTTCATT
>JAQGBX010004387.1:0-15454 GCA_034698745.1 Megaphyllum sjaelandicum | reverse complement strand
CATTTCATCCTACTTAAGCAGACGACATATTGGCTTAACAGCAGCGCCCTCTGGATTTACTGGCGCTTGCGAATACATGTACAGGCGTATACACAATATACATGTACGCTCGCAGAGAAGTACTCAGTCGTTATTGGTTAGGTTAGTGCTAGCCACGCCCATCGCTATCAGGTTTTCACTCGAGTATTTTTTCAATTCCTATCCATAATGCTGTGGCAGTAGCATCGGGCCAAATATTATGCATTATAGTCTTAATTATCAACGAGTCAAGCAAACAAGGTAATTAAAACGTGATATTTAGTTACCGGGACACAAGAGTCTGGCTCGAGATAAACATTCATCAATCAATGCTCGAGTTCAAGCATGAACGTCAACCAACATTGCAAGACCATTGTTTTAATTTCGATTCTAACATGATATAAAGCCCTCCGAATAGAAGATAGGCCCCTGCTTTCGCAGTGGGTACTTTCCATTTTGGCTTCAAAAAAGTGAACGACGTAAGAAGATGTAGGTCCCTGACACTGGATCTTTAGGTATACGAACGATAACGCTGAATAGTAAGATCAGTAGTAACGTATCTCAAATGCACAAAGCATTAGATAGAGGCGTAAATAAGAAAAGATAAGGACGATAAATCAACCATAAAGCGAGATAGATAAGCATTTTTTTTACAGAAGAAAGCACAATGGAGCGCATTGAAGGCTCCTATACCACTGTTGAGCCACAAACACTTTCTTCAAGTAGGCCTATAGGCAGTATGCAAGGAGCTCATACACGGGCAAAACTTCACATACCACTTCTTCAATGACTCCGAAAAATAATGCATCGCATTACATACGGCGTAACAGGTATACTCTTCGAACATCCCCTACAAATTTGCATTTAGGGGCCGAGAACCGGGCTTTAAAAACGTGTTTTAAGAACACACGATAGAAACAAAGCTTTTGAGATAATTTACAGGTATTTTCAAATTCCAGTTTTTAATTGCTTTAATTTTGCGTAAATTTAACACGACAATCATGGAAGTTGAATATATAAGTTCACTCTAAAGGAGCCATTTTTTCATTATTATTTTATTTTAAAACGGTAGAACTTTCTTTTAAATACTGTTGATACATGTAATAAATATTGGCCGTTTAAACAAAATCAGAAAATAAGAGCACTGTTACTATACGTAATACCAGTATGGTCACTTCGCGCATTCCTTATAAAAATATTAATAATAATAATAATAATAATAAGGCTTTATTCCATTAAAGGAAGAGGAATAGAAGGGATACAAAATATATCGCTTACATCTATCCAAGGCAGGAATAAATGTTACAATTATCACAGCATTAGAATTCCAAATGTACAAAGTTATTCAAGTTTACTGTCTGCAACAAGGTGTTAAATTCCGATAATGAGGATGCCATAACTATCTTTTCGAAACTTCTCAAAATTAAAGCCAAACCAAGGAAAGTTTTAGTACAGTAAGCAACAGTATCAGGGTCGTACGGAGGTATATAAATCTGCTTCAAATCGAAACAACAAAAATAATTTAGAAAATTAAATCTCATTTAAAATGAATAAAGGTAAGTTTCTTGGAATACCGATGAGGAACTTCGACGTTCTTCCTTCGAGAATGGACCATGCACGGTATACAATTTTGCACCACGTAGCTTCGGGGCGATTAAATCAGATCTTGAAAACAAAATTCAAAAGAAACGCTTCCGCGCTTTTAGCCACGTGAGGGCAAATTGATTTTCAGATTGCTGCTAATTGCAAACAATACTGAAAGTGAAGTTGGGAGGCCGCTTTCTCCCTTAGGTATACGATTAGATTTTGGAAGCATTTCCAAATTAGAAAGAGAATTTACAGTTGTCAATTGTGATTTGTCAGGAATAATCTTATAAAAGAAGTGCTGTATACAAGAGCCGAAGGATGGAAAAGGCCAGGCTGGGAATTCGAGCAAAACGAAAATCGGGAGATAGAAGCGATGGGAAGAGCGGGTTGAAGATTACAAAATAACGAAAACTAAAGACTCTGAACCTTATTACAATGAGAGTAGATTATGGCAAAGGGAAAGGGTTTAAATTCTAGTACTCCAGAGAGAGTGCGGCATTAATGATTTTTTCTTGCCAATGTTCTTCAGAGGATAATTAAGCACAATTCTGGAATTAATTGCACACAAAAAAAAATAAAATGCTTCGATATTCGCTGCAGACTTTGTTTAATTTGAGAAGCAAATTATTAATGCTCGTAAAACGCGTTCACGAATACAAACCTTAAAAATCAGCTAGAATTAGGTTGAAGCGTTGCATATACTTGTATATAATATACGTGTCATCTGCAGGGTCTATTCGTCAAACGATGCAATTTGTTATAAATTATAACAAGCCTGCATAAGTCTATCGAAAATGCAGGCGAGATAATGAATGCACAAGAGATACATTCAAAAAAATAAATAAGACTCAATAATTAAGTCTACGATTAACGATTGTCATCTTTGTAGTCAGTGTTACATCGTGACTACAGCATTAATGAGTAAACCACGATCTCGCAAGCTTCAAACTATAGAGAACAATAAGCATCATCCACAAAACCGCTCTCTAAGGAGCGTCATGCAGCTTTATTGTTGTTAACAATTGACCAGGTGAGTAATCATATCGATCTAGCTGTTTGCTTCGGAAAGAATAGTTGGCGAACCTCAGCGCCATCTGCATGTGGGCGTGAACCCTCAACAAAGGGTTAACACTCACCAATACATACCGTGTAATTTGGCTTTTAGGACCGTCAAGTGGGCCGTCACAACAGTTCAGTTTTACATGTTTGGACAATGCATGTAACGACATTCATACATGTACTTGTTTTTTAGATCAAGACAAGGTCGATTATTGCAAGGACATGGAGTAAAACATATCCGCGCATTCCTCAGTGTCCATCTTCGCAGCGCCAACTGTGCGACTAGCGGCGGATAAGTAGAAAATGCGCATTAAGCCACGCCCATATTTCGATATTATCTCATCGCCAATGTTGTTTTATGCTAATGAACACGTGCACCGTGCCAGGGGGTCCAATTTTGGGCAAATTTTGCGGACATCCTTTTTGAATGGCCCCAAAAATTCCCGTGAGAAAATATGTGATGCAGACAACGAAAGGTGGGCAGCGTCTGCGTTCCCAAAATGCATTTACCGCTATCACTCCTTTCAAACGGATTGCTACAGTATATACTTAGCCAATTGGGCAGTTTTGTGCAACCCTGTGGGTATCTTTTCCTACGTCGAGCGAGTGACACGTCGCCTACGATACGATCATATCGCGTCGTATCGTTGGGCTTTATTGTGCTTAGCTGCGACTGTATCAATTAAGTCAGGCGCTGCAGTCGTTTTTATTTTACAACACCGGAGCATCAAAGGTGCCGATACATAGTGATCATACTGGCATTACGTATACTGTGTTGCGTGTTTTCAGAAGAATCTATCACGTCTTTGCATTCTTTTCTGACAAAAAAAAACCACATCCATGCATGCCACTTGCATAGTCAAATATGTTCATGTCGCTATCAAAACAAACATCGTCATCACGCAATCCAAAATCTTAAGACACACCAGCAATCAGAACAAGGGATGCTCACACACTCACCGAACTCGTTCACAGCACAAATGTTGGTTTGCATGAAAATCGACTTACCTAGAATAAAAAATACAGCATAATATTAGCTTCATTGCATGTTTTATACCTGCAGATTAGCCTTCAACAAACTTATATAATAATAATAGAACAAACAGCACAACCGAGGAATCCACCCTGCGAAATGCAGTACAGCACAATAAGTTGTAAAGATACTCTTATAAGTTATTGCACTCTTTTCATTACCATTTACATATCTACTTCAAATACAGTTGGCTCTATCTAAACTTAAGGGAATCAAAATTGTCGACAGTACCATATAGAGCAGATTCACATTACGTATAATTCGCGCACTGCCGCTTCACTGACTGGCTGCGAAACATGCGACTTGAATCTTGGCCATGGCATTAATTGCAAGATACATATTGCTTATACATATAGGCCTACTGCCAATGTTTTTAGGCTTTGGTCTAGTTCCGAAAAAATCAGCACACCAATTGACAGTCATATATAATGTAGAAGGAAAAAGATGGCCGCCTTTTTACCGCTATAGAAGGATAGTGACGATAAAACTCAAGCCCCCAAAAACTGAAAATGATATCGCCAAATGTTCTTCATTGCATAAACACGTAATACCGAGAAATAGACGTCTCATGATGACAATTTTCACGAAGTGGCATTAAGAAAAAGGTTCACGAACGAATAAAGCTCAGCGCAGTGTGACACGCAAATACTTTCTTGATTGCGATGCCGAGGAAGATGGGGAAAGTAGTGAAATTATGATGGCGTTTATGCACCAGAGACTAAATCTGAAAAATCCCCCGCATAATAAAAGCTTAATTTGAACGCGGAGAAAGCAGGACTATCCACATACCCTCCTCAGAGCAAATTTGAAAATTGGGGAAAAGCGCGGTTCCATTCAAACTTGATTTGTTAACCCACGTAGCCTGGACTTTGACACAGAAATCATAGAAATATCGGCACTGATACGCTCGTACATGTACAGTATAAACGCTATGTAATTTCGATACTCGAATTTCACCGCAGGTACATGTATAATAACTACAACAGTTGAATGTCATCAAAATCCTTAAGATGAGCTGCTCAACGCATAGGTTTTTCTTCAAAATTAATGACTTCGTTTCTATGCGTAAATTGAAAAAAAAAATGCTATAACACATAAGATCAAACAAACATGTTTAAAATAGTAAGGAATAACGACGCATATTTCCCATTTTTATTTTGAGAAATAATTTGGGATTTTCAGAGATTAGGGAAACTTAAGTTGAAGAGATAGCACTTCCTGAAGTCTGTTAGCCTCATTGCAGCCTAATTGTCATTCAGTGGGATTAAATCGGACACTTGGCCAAAATTGACAGTTAGAGCAATTAACATTGGAAAAATATTCTTTTGACCCATCGTGCACAACGTTAACCTTTATTTACCAGACAGGTTAAACGCACTAAGTTTATGTGAACTCGATGTAACCTGATATGAATACGCCGTATCGATGACAACTATCAATAAGTCAACATAAATATAACAATGAGTGTTTTTAAGTAGGCCTACATGTGTCTGTAAGTTTAGTCTACGGAATTGAAGCCATCAAAAGTCGTGAAAAGGAAATCGAAATGAAATCTACGCATTTCGTAACATAGAACGTATTGGTTAACCGTATAAATCCTAACTAAGATCCTAGTCAGTTGAAACTGTACGTCAAAAGACAATAGATTATGCATCGTTTCGCGAGCGACCATTGTGTGCATCGCCATGAAACCCCATTTGCAGCAAATAAACATGCGTTTATTGATTTTATTTGAGTGGCCGGTGCTCTTCAATCAAGTCCGATGCCATTTCTCGCAGTCGACCAATGTCACGTACGATTTCAAATGGATTTCGCTTCACTTCATCTAACATAATTGCGAGTGTCGTCGTCAAAGATTACTTCGATTCCACTTGAGTGTATCAAACAAAATGGATTCGTGGGGCCATTGGATAGCGCGAGGACAGAAAAGAGGGCCCTCCTTCGACCGGGGATCCACGAGGGATCCTCTCCAGCAACTTTCCTTCAGAGGATCGAGGTAATTAGCAATCAAAAATGCAGATGAACTGTCACGTTCCAGAAGGTAATTCCGCCGCCATTTTCAATCCTAATGGGCTATAATGGCTGTAATTGCCAATTTCAGTAAAGAGCGGTTAACTGATCAAACCTAATTACCGAGCTGCACGATATTGCGAAGGCTTTTCATTAAGGCGAAACTCCGTCAATGGAGAGCGCGCTGTGATTCCGATTGGAAATTGGCCCGATGCAGTGTGCCAATCTGCGGCTTTGGAAGTGACAGAAGCGAGACGCGAAGGGCAGAGAGCACGTCACAGTTCGTTGCCAATGGTGGCCCGGTTCCGGCTCGTGCATCGGGGAATTCTCGTTCAATTACAGAAAACGCGCGTTTGATGACATTCGACGGATATTCTGGCAAAATGATTTCCGAGAACATAAATAATGTACAGCGTTTTGGACCAGAACCGAATACAGATTTCGTCGGTAAAAGTTGTAAACATGGAGATCATTAACTTTTTTTGTTTGCCTCGAAACACTGACCGGAAGGTCCGTGTCCGGTATGTTAATACAGCGGTACATCGCAGCTAAGTTCAAAATTTCGAAACATTTTCCTGCGTGCAACTGTCATGGTGCCAAAGATTATCATAAAAGATAGCCAAGGAAGTCTAGCAACTGTTTCGGCAAAATATACCTTATAAAGAAAAACCCAACTTTAAACTGGCAAAATAATATTTAAAAAATAGAAATATAACAGGGGTACCGAGATTCAGATAGAAGCTTAACGAATGGCACTTTTATCGGCCGTGAAGTCACGTTTGGAAAATGAATTCATTGATTAATTTAAAAATAGAAAAAGGTTTCGGTGAATGCTTTTAATAGATGAACAGTCGGTTTTACACACGTGATTTCACGAAATTCGTAAAGCATCTGCCTGTGTACTCCAAATGATCACAACTTATTTCACGAGTTTAAACATGCATTTTATTTAGCGTTAAAATTGGCGATAGAAAACATGCATCAGATGGAGTTATCGTGGATGACTATACTGTAGTTTAACGTCCATGTACTAACGGTATATGTAAATAATTAGTCGTCCCCGTTTCCATTCGCGTCCGCCGACGACTGCAATGGCGCTGCTATATAGTAATCTCAATGAAAAGAAGGAACTAAAGGAAGAAAGGCACATTGCTCGTTGATTGGTCGGGCGCTATATTTAGAATGAGCTATCCTTTATACCGTAGCAATGAAGGCTTTTAGATCGCCAACTGTCAGCAGGTGGCGAGTCGGATACGGATAATTAGAAATGGCGATTTGGTATACAGTTGATGCGCGTTCTTACAACCAAATTATGAGCGTGCTTTGGGCGAGCATTTCGAACCATTTCTATTAGACCAAGCTCGACATTTTCCCATCAAGTTCCGCAACTATTGTCCCTCCGAGCGAAATAAAATTCGGGAGGATGGGTGGGTGGTGATGGCGGTGGCACCGTGCACTATTATTCCGAGCAGCAAACCGCAGCCGCCTTCAGGTGCTTTTCTTAGGATGGTGGTGCGGAGAGAGGGTCCTCAACATGATTTTCTCCTCAGCGGATCCATCTGTCAATGTCACTCGATATTAATGCGCAATATTGCGCGCCTCTCCCAATACGCCGTTTCGCTTCGGCTTTTCTCGTTTATGAATTTTAATATTCATGTCCAGTCGTCCCGCATTCATCCCCGTCCGCGACGCGAGCTCCAGAAAGCTTTATCGATTGGCTTATTTTGTAAACAGGTAAGTGCACGCCAGCTAGAATAGATGACGAACTGGATACGAGAGTACATAAAAGCGGGGCAGTGAAATCGAGCGAATTACCGCGCTCTTGGGCTACTGCCAAGCCTACGGCCATGGACGACCAAATCCGAAATCTGCCAAAACCGCATTTTTACGAAGAGGAGCCGGGCGGAAAACTAGCCCAGATTTTCGGAAGATTCCAGCATTGGAGAACTCCTTCAACGAGTTTGCATCGCGTTCCTTCAAAAAAAGATCCAGCGCCATCTCGGAAGAGCTTCTCGCAACACTAGAGCTATAGTTTGCAATGCGTCCTGTGTACAGTATTACGTTATGGTTATCAGACTGTCGATTAAGTTCACATTCTATCAATTTCATCAATTCTGTTCCATTCTCGCGTCACTATCATCATTGTCGATTTTAACCTCGCTGAAATTAAACGTTTAGATCCAAATCAGTTAGCCCGAAAAAAAAAAGGCTAAGGGTGAGAACACGCTGAATGCTTATTGCAGGCACTTAACACTCTGCGTACACTAGCGCCACCTAGCGGGATAAGAATGCGGCATGCGTTTTAAATGAGGACGCAAACAAAGAAAGCGTAGCCGAGCCATGCAGAGCTTACAAGAAGCGCTTATTAGCGTTCAAGAACGTATTAACGCTCTTTTTTTGGAAATCTGAAAGCAGAAAACTAAGTTTTCCACCTCCATTGCGAACTGGTTTGAACGTTCTTATAAAGACTGCGAATTAAAGCCTCTTACTGACATTTAGCGATATCACTCTGTTCCTTCCAAACAGCCTTTGTGCAATGCCCACGCTTTCTTCCGAGGCTGCACTCTCCTGAACGTCTCCCTCGGGATTGTTTTAGTCTGCTCCACTTAAGCAGCTTCGCTCCCAGGAATCCATCTTGTAAATAATTCCCTTCCCAGATAATAACTAGCCCGCTTCTTATTTCTCAGGGATGCCCTCCAGAGAGAATTCGTCGTAAATCTGTCTTGATTCCATGTTTTAAATGTTACTTCCATAATGTTATTCGATGGTTCAGGGATTTCGCGGGAATTCCCAGTTTCAAATTTCGCTCGGCTGCATCATTTTAAATTCTATCCGCATTTGTTCCAAATATCCCTTGAATCTATATGGAGCAAAAGCTCGTCAGCTTGACCATTACATACTAATGTTTTGCAGTAGCTTTGTTAACGAGTGATGGCTAAGTTTATAATCATTTAACTTTCGTGATTCATCTTTGTTATCAATCACGAAATCCAATTACCTGGTAATTCTTAAAAACAATATCGCTTATCAAAGCTCTTACAACGACGTAACGATCATCGATTTCGATTGATCACATTTAGGCATGGCATCTCAGCTACACGTAATCAATCTCCCACATCAAAAATTGCAGAAATCCTGCAGGATTTGCCGAGCAATAACCTGTTAAATGCTTCCATCGAGGTGCCAGACCTTTGCAAGTTTTTTCTCCAGATTAAAGACAATCCGTTAAGGTGTTAGCATTCCTCGCTGAAGCGTTGACACAGCTTAAACTGAATCCTGATGTCTTAGTACCAGCATTTATTTAATCTTCCTCGATAGATTGCCAATGCCTCTCTCCCACTTTCAACATACTCTTCATTTTTTTTTTGTATTCCAAACCCAACAAGCCTTTTGATCAAAGAAAAGAAGCTTCAACTATCATTCCGTAATTTCTGCTCGACTTCCTGCTAGCAATATCCCTACCAGCATTGCGCTCCAACGCTTCAATTAAGACAATGGTCAAGAGTTAAACGATTCCATAACAGTATAAGGTCTTCAAACCGAACCCATTATAAAATGGCACCTCGATCGATGCTAAAACTTCAGGTCAAAAGCTGTACCATAAATAACCCAAACCATTCGTTTAGAAAACAGCATGTTGTCAGTGACTTAGATCAGAACCTATCAAAACAATAAAATCATTTTCTGTAAAGATATTATTGTACGGCAGTTGACCATTTTCAAGGCTATACAAATTCTTGCTTTTTGAAAAGAAAAAAAACTCAAGTAGATACGTGTAATTCTGAGAAAATATCGGATTAAAACTACGTATTATAACATTTAGCGCGGTAGGAATGAGAATTTCCATTTCTTTCCCTTCTTGGAGTAAATATTACATTAACCTCTTTCAACTTTTCCGTTAAATGATGACGCTACGTTCATCGTCTCCATCAAATGTGTGAGGAATTTGCAGGACTGATGGATGCCCACAAGAAATATTCCTAAACTGCCCATCAAAATTATACTTTCCACTACCACGCCAACGCGAACGAATTTCCCTGAATTTGGCGCGAATAAGTTAGCAGAGGTTCTTCTAAGCAACTTTGAAAACGCCGATACAAATCAATTTCTAAGTTGGTGCAACGTATCTTTCCACGCCTGGCTAATACGAGTGAAATGTTTATTGGCAACGCCATCTCGCTGCAGAATCCCTCGTCACTTCTAAGCCCGTTTATAGGCCCCTGGTACATGTTTATGGCATCGGGGCTCGCATTCTTCCCCAGAACGTGCACGCTCCGAAATGTGGGCAATAAATTATGCATCATCCTGTTCGAGGTTTAGATTAGGTATCCATATATTAGGCAACACGGGGCTGCAGAAGCACTTTCTTAAAAACGCACAGCCAGGCTTTTTCACTTTCGTCTTAATAAAATGCATTTGTCTTATCGTGTCACAAAAACTTGTCTGTCTCTTCTAGGAAACACGCGGCTGCCATTCGGGGTAGTCGGAAAGCTAGTCAATTTTTCCACGGATAAATAATCTGATCTCGGATGAAATCAGGCCCCGACTCCAGCTTATCGACCACCAATTATCCCCTTAATTACTTATTAAGCAGACCTAATGCTTACTTAATGTAATGCACCACTTCCGAGAACGAAAAAGCACGTGAGACGAAGCTGCGGAGTTGTGTGGATGGAGGTGGGAAATCCCTTATACAACCAAATTCCCAAGAAACGCATTTGTTTCCCCGAAAATACTGTCATTTCACCGTCAAAATACGGCATTTTAAACACCTGTTTACTTAGATTGTTGGACGATGTTTACTATCTTCATTTAGGGGGAAAACACTATTTACTTTAAAGAATGAAAAAGACAATTTTCTAAAACTACTTTATTAATGAAGTACAAAACGAATGTCGGAAGAGCCTCGAGGAAGCTACAAAGAAATCGATACGAACTGTAGGTTGATAGCATTATTTGAAAAACATAGTGGTTAGAAAAACGCACTTGCTTTTGCATTGCTTTTTTGAGAAATAGTACTTGTACTTCAATGTTTTTTTTAACAACTATGCAATTCGGTGATAGTGGCCTATATTTGTTTTTGTGAATAAAGCTTAGTAAATAGCATAGCATGAATTTTAAATGAATAGATTTACGGAAAGTGACTATCGTTGAAAAATAAACGTGTTCAGCAATTGAATAAATTCGAAAAATAACCAATAATGAATTTTCGAACTACACTTATGGCTTTTATTTCTATAGGCCTACATCTGTTTATATGGAAAATGCAAAAAAAAAACGTCTCGGGCGTTTCTTTTAAGCTGGCAGCTCTGTACATTTGAGAAGTTATTATATTTCGAGAAATCTTTAATAAAATATTCCATGTGAGCTGTCAGAAGATGCCTGGAGCGCCACCAAATTTCACCGAATTTAACTTAATTCGCAGCATTTCTGCAATGCAGCCTTACATCACCTGTCTGTCCACAGGCCACCGAAAGCAGTGACAACATTTATAAATTGCCAATCTTATAGCCCTCTTTTTAAATTATGGTGCCTTATAAACGTCTTATAAGAGATGGAACTTATTTAAAATTCATTCCACTCAATGCCATGTTTTGCCAAAGTGAGATCCGCTCTGTATGAGGCCTGTGTCGCATAGGGAAGTGGATGAAAATATGAAAGTCGGTTGAACGCAGCCAATACGTCATCGTTAGTTGACACGCAACGTATAATTAATTAAGACGCTAGGCAAGCTGCCTTGACAGGTGTCGAAACTAAGCTATAATCTCTTATAGGGGGGGTCTAGGCATGCAAAGATCGACTTTTAATTTAGATAAAATAAGTGAGTGCGACAATCGAAGGAAAGGCTTTGAGAGTTACTCGGAAAGTGTAATTAAAATGTTATTTAAGCCGACGTGATCTATCTTCTTCTTATTTTTAATTGGAATTAAGAGCTGGAAAAATTGAGATCAGTTAGAAGACAACCGTCTAGATGCTGGCAAACCATAAGAGCACTGGCGTATTGCGGGTTTGCCCATCTTTAAGGGTTACAAATTCAATACGAAATTGAAAAATCTATAAATGTACGCCTCTGGTAAAGAATTCTTTTTCGCAATGTTAATCTTATTAATAAGAAATTTATAGAAGATTAACAAGATAATGAGATACAAATATTGCTTCTTAAAGTGCGATAATAATTTTGAAAATGCTAATTCGTAAAGATCGTATAATGTTAGCCTAAACTACTTTAGTTAGAATACGGTATACACATGTACATGAATATGAATTCTTTTTCAAATTATGTAGTCACTATTTAGGCTCGATTCACATTAGCAAGTAATAATATCGTGATTTTTTCACCTATTTGAACTAAGTAGAACACGTCACTATAAAATAACATCACCCTCCACGAATTTAATCTAAAACGAAATCTTCAGACAGTTTCAAAGCTGTGTTTTCGGGTCAATTTAATCGCAGGCAAAAAAAAGGTGATACACCGTGCGAATGAAAAGCTAAACCAAAGTCAAATGCGCATTAATTTTAATTTTCACGACTGCTCGAGAAATTGCTCGCAAGTTAAAATTCAGACATTCATTCCGATTGCACAATTCGGAGCATTGAAGCGGGCTTAAGAAAATATATACTTAGAATATACCTGCCCTGAACATTCACGGCCATTACAGTCAAAGTACATGCACTCAGCTTACGTTTGGATAAATACAAAGTGAAGGCTAGATGTTTCAATAAAGCTGGTTAAAGCTCGTATCCAGCCCTACTAAATCCAATCAGACATGAATAACCAATTCCGGTGAAGCCGATCCATCAGAATCAGCTAAGTTAATCGTCCCAATAAGACGGTTCCTCCTCGCTGATGGGACTGCCATCGTCAAATCACGGATGGCGATACCCTCCGGCCCATTCTGGAAACCTTCCAAGCCCATCGGCATAAGATTGTGGCGAGTGCCACCCACGAGGCGGCAGCATCTTCTTCTCTCCGGTGGATAACACGCCAATAAATAAGCGCACAAAAGTCGACTGGGGGATGCGATGGTGGGGGCGTTGAGACGAGAGGCTCTGCGGCGCATTCAGACGAGTCAATCAATGATCGAGCGATTAATTCCTGTCAATTGTATCGGGAGGTGTATCGGGCGAGTCGTGTCACACTTGATCCAAAAAGTGAAGCTTCGTTGAGGCCGTCTCCAGAGTTTTTCATCTTTTTTTTCTCTTCTTTCCTTCCTCTGCTTCCGCCATGGGTCATTTATTTCCCCCTCTTCTCTCTCCGTTTCAGAGTGTTTCACTCGCCGCTCCACCTTGCCAGTTCATTTTTGCGCGGGGCCTCGCCATTTGCCGCCTTGATATATACGCCCCATAAAATGGATGTGCATCAGAGGAATTCCATATAAAAATGAATTCCTGATCCGCGCTAGTTGGTTATAGGCTTTTTATATTGCAGTTGTTAAAAATGGATTTATATGGGTATCGTAAACCGGGACGCGTCTGGAAGGAGAGGGTTACACTCAGCCACCTGACGAGAAACACCACTGGACGTAAGCCGGAGCTTAGAGAAATCCACTTACTTATTTGGTATATGGGTATAATATGTCACGAAGATGAGCTAGCTAGTTAGAGTTTAGAAAATAATTGAAAGAAACCGTACTTTAATGAGAAAAAGATGCTAAACACAATTCTGATCCAAATATTGTTTTCAGTTTATTTAATAGAGGTTTGAAATTTATCGAGTGATAATCATCTGGTCAAGTAAGGAAATTCTGCGTCAAATGGCCGAGTAGGCCTATCATGGAAATGCTGTCAAATTTCACAAAAATAAAACAGCAATTGCAAATCCCCGTTCTCTTCCATTTTCATAAACCAGGGTGGCCACAAAATTCTCATTTTCAATTTTCCTGACTTTTTAATGACTAAAATCCAAAATTCCCTGACCAAAACTTACTCGTTAATGAATATCAATTTTTTTTGTCTTAATGAAAAATAAAAAAAGCAATTTCAATCAGAAGCTTGGCAAAACACTATTTTGTTACGAGTCTAGCTGAAGAGGAATGGGGATGGAGCTGCTATATAGCAGACTGAGTGCAGGGATAGCATTTTGCTTTTATTTGGGAAATTTCCCTGACCACTCACAAATTTCCCTGACTTCCATGACCACTTTTTTTCCTGAGATCCCTGACCAGAGACCACCCTGATAAACCTATTCAGCAATCTCTGTCTCAACTAAATAATTCTCTATTCCCTGCATCCGTTGGGCGTTGGTCAATCAAACCCAATTAGCAAACCCTTGATTTTCGCAACCATCCGAATAGAGAGAATTACTGGAAATTCACCAGCTTTAACACAAATCACAACATACAAATCCCCCGACTCTATCGTGATTTCCGGAATAAACCTGCATTTCTAGGAAGCGCCCGTATCTGTCATTTCGATCAATAAATAATGGTCAACGCTAATAAATTACCAATATTATCTCGTTCCGCTGTGTAGACGACAAAAGTACTAGCTTTTCTGCTCAGGATCCCTTGTCAATATCCCAATTTTGACATTGTTTTTCTAAAATGCCACGTTCCCAGAAATAACGGGCGTCACCGAAATCTGACATAAAACGCATTTTCAAATTGAAATACTGTACGTTAGAAAAGTGAACTCAAATGCAAAGTAGACTCGCTGTTTAGGAATTTCTTTGGACAACGTAAAAATTAAGCTAAAAATGAAAACGTACGAAAGCCGCGCAATAGCGGCCCGCAGACATCGAGGCAACGTTTCTCAAAGGCCTAATTCAGATTTATAGATGGCGTATAGGCGAACCAAAAACAATAGTGACGTCATAGTACGTTGCTGGGGAAACGAGCGAAAAATGCGGACAACTAAAACCCGTCCAAGTGGTTTCAGCTTTTGGCCTTACATCGTAATCGAGCCCTATAGCGCGGATTATGAATAACATGTACCTTGTGGTCAAGAAATTAAGGAGGGTCACGTGCGCACGAATGAACACCATCCCTCGTCGAAATGAAAATGCATACGGTTTACTGCAATGTGGCGCAAAACTGCAGCGTCTAATAGATTATCGGAACGCATTTTAACCGAATACGCTTAAGGGTGATATCGTGGCAATATATTTGAGCAGACTTCAATTTTCTTTATTGCAAATTACAAACACTTTAACAATAGAGAGTAAATCATTTCGAATAGCTTAACGCACAAATATTACAACGACGCTATAACTCCAGCACATCGTCACCTTGGATTATAGCTCGACGTTATTACCGTCAATGTCACGTGAAGTAAAATCAAAATATAGAATGCAATTTCTGATCTAAATGCTATCTAGTTTGTTCTGTCGGTTAATTTGAACTTAAGTAGAAGTACTCGTGGCATGGGATTTTCCTTTAAAATAACCGTTTGGTTTATTTTTTTTTTTAAAAAAAACTTGAAAATTCATAAATTCTTCGAACAACTCAGCAATTCCATAGAAATCTATCGACAAAATCTAAAATTCACGCGATAGTTAAAAATACGGTGTCAACATCAATAACGTGACGAACAAAACGATGATGAAGGTCGAATAAACCGGTTTTAATCGCAAATTACAATAATTGGAGTTCGAAAATCTGCTCAATCCACCTTCTACGAGGTTTACCAAATTTCGAAAATTCATTAACCATTGCTTTATTCGTGCTTCAATAACCGAGCAAGGTGGCTTAGAGGTTAGCATCCTCGTCTTGCATTCGGTAGACTCAGGTTCGATTCCCGGGTCGG
>JAQGBX010004386.1:0-15455 GCA_034698745.1 Megaphyllum sjaelandicum | reverse complement strand
CCCATGCCGGGAATCGAACCCGGGCCTCCTGGGTGAAAGCCAGGTATCCTAGCCACTAGACAACATGGGAGTTGTCTCTAGGATGAGCCAAATGATTTTAACAAAGTGGGTTTTTCATAAAAACTTCGTAAAATTAGTTTTTTTTCTCAATGATGTACAATTTTATCATTTTTTGGAAAAAAAACAATAATTTTTAGAAATTTTTAATGCTATACTCATGCTGCTCAAGTGGTTTGGCAGCACGTGTTATCCTGGATAAATTGCCTTTGATAATTTCCACATCGCCAAATTCAAGTAATCAATTTTCATACAAAATAAGTTAGATTATTAAAACGAATTCTGAAGCATGAATTAATTTAAAAACAAATACTGTAGATATTTTTGTTCTTAATTTTAATTATTTTAGCTGTGGCCATTTAAACAGCATAAATTTTCAGTGAGCACTAATTGCGTTATCAACCTCTTGCAAAACTATAAAAGTGTTTATTTTTGGACAAGTAAATTAAATCATCTGATTGGTTTATCGATCAGCACTATTTAATTGTTCGGAACATCACCTGTGGCGCTAGTTGCCTGCATGCCGTTACATTATCGAATTACTGTACGCGTGCTTTCCAAAATCATTGCAATTCATAAAATATGAATAAAATTGTTGACATGAATGCATGTCGTGCTGACTAGAGTGAAACAATTGCCAAGTATAATGTCCGGTTCGCATCGAACAAATCCGTACCGTAATTACGTCACGAGCGTTACGGAAGTTTATAGCGTGACGTCACACCGGACGTAAAAATGCACGTTCCGGTTCGCGTATAACGTTTTTTTTATTAACTTTCCCCAAAATAACGATTAAAATTGATCAGACGGAAAAAGTTGGATCAACTTAAACTGGCAGGGATGCGGTTGCAAATTTCGTATATACGTCACTTAGCCCCGCCTACTGTCATGTGCGCATGCCCGGCCACGCACGTGACGTAATTACGGTACGGATTTGTTCGATGCGAATTGGACATTATGCAACTTGCATCCACTGAAGTCCACAAAACTCAATCTATGAAGAATATTATGCAACAAAATGCGATACTAGATCGCAAAGCAACTTCTTGGAGTAGTTAGGAGAACAGAAGTTAATTTGAAAGTCTTTTGATGACCTAAACCAATGTTTATTTTTGTACATGCAATTGTTGTCATTTCTAAAAAAAAAATACCAATAAAATTAGGTTTCTTATAGAAAATATGCATTGTGGCAATGTATGGAAAAAATTCACTCTTTGGTGAAATAAAGAAATTTCTTTAAGCGTTTTGGGAATCCGAGAAAATCAAAATTGATCAATGAATTCCTTCTTGAACCAAAAAAATTGTAGATTTTTGAATTTTAGGGAAATATGGGGTGATTATTGAAGGTCCCCGCTAATAGCAGAGCTTGAAATAAAATCGGCAGAAGTCACCAAAGTCGTAGTCATGCTTCCACACGGCAAAGTTGGACTTTTGTGCAGTTGTGTATCTATACTAAGATCATTTACTTACTAGATCTTGCAGATACAGTTCGCTGACTGTGGCGATTGCTCGCTGCAACGCAACCTTGTTCATGAGCCTGTAGCAGCGAAAGAAGTCGACCTTCTGCATGACTATATCCTTGCAAGAAGGTATGCAGCAAGCGGCAGATGCCTTCAGAATCTCTAGTTGGGATCGAAATACTTGAAATAGTCAATGCATCTTTGGTCATTCACGTTCTCCATCATAGCACGTATGAATCAGTTAATGGCTGCAATGCCGGAATGTACCGAACAAGTCGTATATCGACTTGGAATTCTCTCTGTCCACGGCTGTTCGAAGCGACGTCGACGCGAGTCCTCGTTTGTCTCTTTTTTAAATACTGTACGTAGCTTCAGCAAGCTGATAAGAAAGTAGAATTCCATGGACTTGAAGGCAGCTCTGAGGAAGGCTTCGTATAGCTCCACGGTGGATACACAGTGTACATTCTATTGCCACAATTCTCACCTATGATGTCATCGAGGTAATGCCCATGGCGTGCTCCAGGAACTGCATGCAGTACGTGCGGATCTTGTGTTCCTTGCAGGTCGGTACTTCTGCGCAGAAACTTTTGCAATCTTCTTGGTATATGACCGCCAACATTGGAATTATTAAGAGGAATCTGGAGAATTGAGCAATAGACCAAGTGAAAACAGTTGAATGTTTTCGAACGTCATTTGACGATGAATTCTTCAACGGTGCTGAGACTGCTTCCTTCCAATACGCTGGACCAGAAGCTCTTCAGGTGAGATTTATGGTCATCGTCGGCGAATGTCACCACCTTTTACCGAGACCTCTGCAATTCGTCTTCCATGCAGTGTGGCTTGGAATTGAGGGGAGGTGTGGTCACCCAGATTTCGTACCTGACTTCATGAAGAACTTTGAGCATCCTCAGCATCGTATTCTCGTAATGGGGGCATATTTCATCAAAACAATCAAAAATGAGGGAGCAGCGACCCGACATCATGATAGTGTAGCAGAGAAACACTTTATCATTTTTTTTGTCCACTTTCCACACCTTGCAACGGAGGTCGAGAACGGATTCAAGATCAAAGTCCTCCTTGGATTTCAATTTATTTAGATCACTGCAGACGTCCAGCCGTTGATCCTGATGACCCAATTAAGCAAGAGCATTCTGTAGAGAATGCTGGTCAACAGAACAGACCAATTTCCAATGTTAGATTCCTCAGTGACAATCGTCAACTTGCCAGTGCTCTTCATCAAGTCTTCGGTCGATGAGATCGCTTCTCTGCAATGTCGTCTAATTTACACTTATTGTAGATCATGCTGAATTCCGTTGTTTCGTACGATGATTCTTCTAAAAAGACGGCATCACAGTTGGAGAAATCCTCACTGTTTTTCTTTTTTCACTGAATACGAACATTTTTCTAAATCCAAGAAAGGAGGTTTAGGGTCTTGAAAGGCCTTTCAAGTGCTTACCAAACCGGACATTGACTTTAAACCTCCTGTCGATGTAGTATGACTTTCGGCGGAGCCAGGTCCTCAATCAATCTCTCGATATCCAAGTTTTTAACTTCAACAATTAAGACTGTCGCAGTCACTCGCAGAGGTCGGCGTTGAACTTCATGCTTTCGAATTCAGCTTGCTCTATACCATATCCACTATTGCTGTACAATTGTCCTGGAATGTAATTGCATATATCATCAATGAAGACCTGGCTTGGTCGGATATTCCAACAAATTTGCAATAATCATCAAACCTGTTGCACATTCCTGACTGGATACCAAGCTTTGTCACGCAATCAACTTTGGCACTGCAAACAAAAACAATCTTTTTCTTTGGGTCATTCTTTGCGTCCTTTTCGACCACTGTGGCTTCAGTATTTAGTAATGTCAGCAAGCTGTCGACCACATCTTTCGGCATCGTGTCTTCTTCCTTCAACTTGATCACGAGGACGAATTCTCTCTTGCGTTTGAGGGCGTCTTGAATGCGTTCCTTGTTTTTCAACAAAGTTGGCACGTCCACAATGGCAAAGTAAAGTTCCGGATAGGCGAACTTCTGGTAAATGGACTGCAGCGCTTGGGAAACCTTGACAGAGGTGAGGGCTGGGGTCTCAGAGCGCACTACGTTAAGTTGGGATTTGCTTTCGTGCAAGAATTGGGTGAGCAGCTCGGTGTCCTTAAAATACCCCTGGAAGGCGATTCGGTCATTTCTTTTCGAAAATGTGATACCGGACAAGAAAGGTCTGTTGACCTCTTGGCGACATTCGTCGAGGAACTTGGAGAATTCGCCAGAAATTTCTCTACCAACCTTCTGTGAGTAAATATTCCACATCTTGCCAACGATTTTGTTAGACATGTCGTCGCTCTTGACCAGATTAAACTTCTGGTTCAGCGCCTGCATGATGGAGTCGTCCAGGCGGTTGAAATCCGGTTGATTGACTGCAAATACCAGCTTTTCTTGGTACTCTCGCACAATTTCGCTTTCAGGATCATTAAAAATGATGCCGGCCAGTTTCGGTGGAATGTACGCGAACTGGAACGAGTTTTGGGGCACCAAACGATTGCATGGACTGTCCAGTTTTTTAAGTGTGATTTTCGTCTTGTCTGGCCCCACGCCCTTGCCTAGTTCGATGACTGAATCGACGACATTGAAGAGTCTGTAATCGAAATCGGCATTGGTGAACATGATGAGGTACTCGATGGCATTTAGCGGGATTCCGCCAATGCGGAACTGCTCTCTGATCTGGATGTAAGATTCAAAATACATATTGAGCGAAAACTTGTGTTCGTTCTTTTGATTCTTTTGATTTACCGCCTTCAAGTCGTTCGGAGTGATCGTCGGAATCGAAGATTGGAGATCTTCCTTCGCTTGCAGGAAGCAGTATCTCGGATGATTTTCATCCTCCTTCTCGTAGCACAGCACCAAGTCATCGAACTTTCCAGCGGCCTGCACTTCGGTGGCCATTCGGACGTTTCGTAAGTCACTCGTCAGAAAAAGATACAAACATATGATTTTCGTTTGGAAGTTGTACCCATGAAGGTTGCCCGCGCCTTGGAACTCCTTCCCTCCCATAACTTCAATGATGTTGACAAAGCATTTCGAAACTTCCGGTTGCGTTTTGTCATCTCTGGGCTTAATTTCTCCTTGCTTATATTTCTTTTTTTTCCCTTGTCCGCTGATTTCCTGGCTAGACTGAAATTAAATCAACTTTAGTTTGCTTTCTAATAATGAGAAGTAATTAATACAAGTCCGAACGCGTATCTTTAAAATCCAACTTGTTTTACGCTTTCACTATTATCAAAACTATAGGTCTACACAGGGTAGGTGTAAAAAATGTCAAAAACATGTCAAAAGTGTACACGATTTTTAAGGAGTGATTAAATCCAGCCAGACTTGTGCTTGGAATTAGTGGTCATTGCCTTTTGCGACTTGAGGCGCGGTCACTGCTCCAATCGATGCACTATTTATTTAGTATTTATTTAACATGGTTCATGTTTTATAGCTGAAGAAGTTATTTGCTCAAAATAATAAATTCTCTAATGATCTGGAACTACAGACTTTGAACTTCACAGCTCAAACTCTACAATTTTTTAAGTGAAAGAAAAAAAAACGTGCTTATCATGCTTTCCTAAACTCATAAACAAGGGCAGACCATTTTTTTGCTTGAACCTAACAAACTATTTTTTTCGGTAATTCATACAGTAAATAATTTGTTTCCAACTTTCAGCAGCATCCTGTGGTTCAAGACGACACTGCAGTCGAATTTTCATAAATTTCGAAATCCAACGTTTTGGAAATGAATCAGTCCTACATTTTGATGACATTTAAAAATTCTAAATTTTAGGTCAATCTTAATGTATGCTACACTTACAGTCGACGGTGTTTCTTCCGTTTCCTCCATTACTGAAAAAAACCAAAAACAATGTTGTTATGACTTCAAAAGTCCAGTTTCTATTTGTATTTCGCAAAACAATTGACATACTGTATGGAGTAAAAGCTTATTTGGTGAAGTTTTCAACTTTCGTTTTGCACTTCTGAAAATTGGCCATTTGTGATAGTGAACTAATAGTATACACAACATATTTTTATAGCTTTCCTATTTAGGACAAATAACCTTATCGCACGTCGCATTCGCAAATGATAACAAAATTCCTAGAACGAAGTTTCGAATGTAAAATACAGCATGATCAGGGATACCTTACGAAAATAATAAGCAAGCATGGAATAACTTCAAAGCAAATTCTGGAGATCAAAACAAATTGATCATGTTCTTTAACATTGATGCAACAATGATAAGTGCATATTATCGTGTATATATTTAATGTATAATTGGTTTAGTATATTTACTACTTTCAAAGATAGTTTAAGGTATGCATTATTTTATGCATTTATTTTATTATAGATGACGAAGGAAGCTATAGGAAAAGTTGTATTTTTTAAAATTTCCCATACTTTGATTTTAAATGAAAGAAAACTCCATTTTATCCTCACGCTTGTATCGACCACTAGATGGCGTTTTCATCTAGTGATTATTTTACTCAACGTTTAAAAATGAAGTTTTAATCGATTTAAAATTCAGTGGTAAATTTGAAAATGTTAAATTCCAATTCGATTATTTTTCTGAAAATAAAAAAAAAATCCAAAAATATATTCTAAAAAAACCTCAAACAGAGAATGGATCACTAATCCACCACCTTAAGACTCATAAGTTAATATAAAACAGACATATTTTGGGCAGAAAAGCTCATGATGTTGGTCATTGTAAGCAATTAAGTATATCAATACCGACACTCGTATATCAGACTACCAACGATATACAACATTTTGTAATAAATAAATATGCAATAAATAATTAGCTGAAGCAGGATTATCAATTAAAACTTACATCGTCTTTATGGCAGGAAAACTAGCCCTCGTTTTATCAGGAAATGATGAGATCATCATTTGAAATGTTATCAGAAACGGATACAAAAAAAGTTAACCAAAGCGTTGCCTGCCCAAAATGAAAAATCGACCAATCCAAGTCAAACAAGGAAGGTTATACAAATATACCTAGTTTTTGATCTCGTGCAAGCAAGTCATCGTAATGCATTTTCAAGGTTGCACAATATTATACCACAAATCGTGATTTTGATAACATAATCTATTTGTTGGAAGTTACAACTGGAATCAATTGGAACCATCAATCAAACTGTTATTTCAAGTTGAACATGCTCCCTCCTCCTCTATAGCCTATTTGGATCAAGCCGATGTCGTGAGTATATATGTTTGGCAAATTATTTGACATTTGTATCATGTTCGTTGTCTAATGTGTAAACGTGTTGTTTTGCAGCAATGCGATGCTTGTGCTTCTCAGGTACTAAGTAAGTTGAATTTTATCTTAATATTTGCGAAATAATAGGACTCAATAATAAATCCAAAATTATGAGATAGCAAACACACGATAATGTCTGCAATGGCAGAATTAAGCTTTGAAAGCTATTTCTATTTTGATAATTAATTTAACATTTATCAGGATGACGTTATGGCTTAATTTCAAGATAAGCTCATTTCAAATAGGTGTCGTAGTGGTCCATTCTCTCTGGAAAATGCTTGAAGAAAGTTTCGGCAAAACACTTAACTTTTTCGGTCATATCTTCATTTTTTTCTATAAATAACAAAAAGAAATCTCTGGCGATTGGAAATGTGTGATTTTTAGATTTCCCAAGCGTTTAATTGAAAACTGAATTTTAATGTTATGCCAAAAATAAAATATTGAATGGATCACTATAAATCATTTACCAATTATCATTTGTATTTCTTATCAGGAACGCATCAGCAAAGGTCGGACATTTTTAGGTTTATGATATCATTCCAATTTTATTTTTCAGAGAGAACGACATTGGAAAATCGACGACTAGAGATGAAATGAAGTGTGCAAACACTTTGGTAAACATTCATTTATGTCACCATTTTCAAATATTTTTAAAATTAAATTCATAGTTAGGTTTTTGCATAAAAATTAAGCAGTTATTTAACGCCATTAGGATCTGATCTGCATTCCCCAGATGCAATACAGGGATTTTAGAGCTAACTTTCTACATCAAATTATGCATTTAGTTTGCTCTAAAGATGGAGCATTTGCCGAGGTGCAGAGATTTGGATTAAATGTTTGAATTTGGCCTATTTGCAGCACAAAACGGATAAGACTGCGATCGTCGAGCCGGTTCCGGACTGCAGTTTATACATTGAGCGTCGCTTCCAGAGGCGCTTCCGGTTCGGCTGCGAAGCAGAGGGCGATCTGCTGGCCATCGTCGCCGCCGATCGGGATGATCTGGAACCGTACTTGCGCAACCGAAATGTTGTCAAGTGCAGCGACCTTGAGGATGACCACACTGGAAGTGGCGATTTCGTTTTCGCCATACTGGATACGCCCCGTCGCGAAGATCGAGATTTTGCGAGATTGTGCGAAACTTTTTCAGCCCGCGATGTATTTTGGCTTGAGAAGAGTGGAAGATCGTTCGTCGCCAAGCGAGAGATGATCGGGATCTTGGGGGAGAATGATCTGATTGCCAGAACTGAGAGGGTGAAGATCATCGTGGGCGAACCCGGCAGCGGAACGACAACCCTGCTAAAGCGGCTTCTCGAACGCGTTGGGAATGATGGTCCTGACCTGCAGATCGGGTTTGGGATCGATCTCGGGGCCTTGGGCGACGAACTGGAATCCCTTCGAGCCAAGATCGTCAACAATAAAAGTAAATTTTACATTCATATATACACACATGCACATGTATATTTTACACAAGTTAAATAATCTCCATAATAAGGGATTCCTTTAGTGAATTATTCACTATGGGGATATATTTATTAAGCTGGCCATACACGAGCAAATTTATATCTGGAAACTTTGGCAATTTTAGGCGTGTCCGAGCATTTTACTAACCATGTCTTTAAAAAAAAATTCAAACTGAGATAAATTAGGCTTCATTTGTGTTTTTATAATTGACAAATTAAAACATTTCATTTCTCGTAATTCACCATCTAAAAAACAGAACTTTTTGAACATGTTGTATTTCCAGATGTAACTTTCCTCGTGCCTCATGCCTAAAAAAACTATCTTCAACGAAATTCCCATAGGATGCCCCAATAAATTGGATTTATATCTCAGCTCTGGGAGGAACCAAAATAGAAAAAATTAGCAATAAAAAAACATGCGACGTGCACAGAAATCGTATTTGCCGTACGATTAAATTTTAAAAAGAAGTCTATGAAATTAAGCATTACAAGAACGTATTCATCTCATCCAGGTTTCAACTGGGCCGAATCTGGATCGTTGGACATCAGCGAAATCGACGCCTTGCTCGGCCTTTCTGGTCCGGTCGACGCCCGCCATCTGTTCTTCGACGGCATCGACGACGTACTGGACGACCACCAGCCGATCGTCGTCGCAGCGCTGAAGTTGCTCCGCGACGCTGGTGCCACACTCTGGATAGCCGTGAGACCGTCCTCGCGACCGCGTCTTGAGAACGAACTCGGCGTCGCCTCCTACTCACTCGTTGCACTCTCCAGTGACGAAGAGCGGACGTTTTTTCGTTGCCATTGGCTCTCCCTGGTGAGTGTGGATGCCGGCGACGCCGCCGTCGACGACTTCGTCGAAGAGTACCTCGGCGTCGTCGCCGCGCTGCGTGCGGATGTCGCACACCGCTTCGTGGCCAGTCCGCTACTGGTGAGGCTAGTGGTGGAGACGCACCAGGACGACTTCGGCTCATCGGGCGTCGCCAAACCCCGCGACGTGCTGGAGTTGCTGGACGCCTTTCTTCGCCGCAAGTTCGACGCCGCTCTCGTGTCGCGGGGTCACGACTTCAGCGACCCTGCTCGGCAGATCGGGATGGGTGGCGCTTTCCGTGCTTTTCGGTTTCGCCTCACGCGATTGGCAATTCGGCAACTGGGTTTGGACGGTCTGGAGTCGCTGATCGGTGACGACTGGGAGTGCGAGACGAATCTGGTCAGCGACGACCTGGAGAGCGCGACGAACCTCTTGACGTCCAGTAACCGGTTTGTCTATCGCAGTGTTGCAGAGTTCCTGGTAGCCAGGCTGCTGGCGTCCAGCCTCGACGAACGCCCTGAGAGTGACAGCCGGCGTCGCACGGTGGCCTTCTTGCAAGATCGATACTTTGACGGTGGCCTGGCGACGATGCGTGTCCTGCTGGACCGTCTGGTGGTGCGTGGGTTTCCGGCGCATGAGGCGGCGCTCGACGATGACCTGCGCAGACTGGTCGGCGTACTGGAGCGCAACGTTGGCGCCATGGTGCAAGCAGATGCGCTGGGCCGAACGGCGCTGCACCTGGCAGCCTCCTACTGCTGCACTGGCCAGCGTCATAGTGGCGACGAGGACGGCTTCGTCGCGCGCTGCAAGAGCACCCTGCATCTCTTGTGCCGCTCCTGGCAGCAAATCCAGTTTCGCGACGAGCTCGGCTTTAATGCATTTAGTTACTCCGTGGGTTCGCTGGACCCCAGCATCGTCGCCTTCCAAGAGATGGCCAAGATGTTGAAGGGCTGCGGCGAGGCGCAAAGCGCAATCGCCTCCGATGCTCTGAAGATGCTGCGACACGTGGAGCGACATTGGGCCGAGCCGAGGTTCGGTTTCTTTGGCTACGAAGACCTGCAGGATCTTCTCGAGGGATTCTTCGGGTCAGTGGATTTCGCCAGGTTCTTGAAGGATAATGCGGAACACCGTGACAAGATTGCAGCGGGGTTCCGCATGGCGTCGTCAAGGGACCTCTCTTGTGCCATGGCCGAGAATGAATTCAACGCCCTCAAGGAGATCCTAGCCAGCGGTTTCTTCGATGAATTACTGGCCGACCAGAGAATTTCGTTCATTGGTCTACGGGATCGCCAGTCTGAGATCGTCCTTTTGGATGACTTCCGTTCTTGGTTCCGGTCTGCTGTTGACGACGGCCGCCTGGCAGCGTTGACCAGCGCGTTGGGCATCATGGGGGTAGACAGCATAAAGGGTCTTTGGGAGATGCCAGAAATGCAGTACATGCCGCTATTTCACAAGGCGGTGGAGAGGATGGAGTTACGGTTGGTGGCCCATCTGGTAACAGTGTTTCAGGACAGGGTTGAAGAGCTTCTTTCCGGTTCCGATCTGGTGGCATGCCTCAAGCGCGCCTTCAATGGCGGGAGGATTTCAGAATTTTTGGATGTCTTCAAGATGCTTCCTGATGACTTCAAAAATGAGGTATGGTTGATTGAGATTATTCTTTTAGTTATAAAGTTGGTGTTGCTTGGAAAAAATAAATTTGAGCCTATCATATACATGTAATTCAATTAAAATGCCATAGAATGTTCAAAGGAGAAAATGTTTTCCGTAACAAAGCATGTACTCCTATTTTTAGGTTCTGAAGGTTATCAACTACATCAAAGCCTTCGATGATGCCCTGACGTCTAAAGATACTACGCTCCTCGACCTTCTATCAAGCTTGTTCTATTCAGAGGCCAAGATCTTTGACATGAAACTTAAAGTGGGAGTTGTGAACGTTCTAGAGTATTTTGGAACATGCTTCCAGAAGCGTGATTTTGCAATGGCTATGCCGCTGCTTAAATTCGTTAACGTCAAAGAGCGTCAACATGTGTGGGACGTCATGGGTCACCGCAGCAAGTTAGAGTACCTTAGCTCAGAGTATGTGTCCTTTATGTCTGGCTTGTTCAAGAGCAAGCTCAAGCCCTACGACCTCCACGTCATGCTTGAATTCCTTCACAACTACCCGACTGCAAGTGTGCAAGATATAGACTGGTCATTATGGGACCACGCCTACTGCGTGTTTTATAATTTCGAGATCAGAAAGCCATTCCCTCCAGATATCCAGAAGTGCCTAGGAGAGGACTTCGTCAATAGGGTGCTGACCAACAAGCAAAGCTTTACATCAGTAAAACATTTGTTCAACTTGGCAACTGATGAACAGAAGCGTAATATCTGCCTCAAAAACGATCAAGAGTTCTTAAAGTTTGCACTGACCAATTTCCCACAAGAGATCATTAGCCAGAGATGTGGTAACGGACGGTACCTAAAGGGCATCCCAGAACAGGTCGCACACACTGAGGAGTACTCTTCTTGGTTTTCAAGTGCAATCGGGCAACACAAATATGAAGAATTGTTAAAGCTGACTACGTTTTTATCGACTGATTCCCAGCTGCAGCTCTGGAAAAAGGTTGACTATAAAGAGTTCTTCAGAGATGCCTTACAAGACAAAGAGTATGATTTCGTTTTGAACCTGCTGAAGGTTTTCAAGAAAGTCCCTGATGAAGACCTTCTTGCATTTGCTGATGCTGAAGACCATCTGAAGAACATTTCCAAAGAGAACACTAAGAAACTGGCAGACATTTTAAGCTATTTGAGTGTCGAACGGGTAACCAAGGTTCTGACAGAGATGGATTTTGTGAAACAGTTCCAGATTGCTGTCAAAGATAAGATTCCATTGACTTTGAACAAGCTGTTCAAAATCTACAAGGATTACAGCACACTGGTCAGTGCCATGAAGACCAGCGTGGAAGTAGGTGAATGCATCCAGTACTTTGACCACTTTCTGAAGAACAAGGATGGCGAGGCTTTGTGGGCCTTGCTACAGTACATCAGTAGTGAGGAGAAGAAATTGGCAAAGAATGTGTCCAAATACTCCACCTCGATTACAAATGCAGTAGGCTTGGATGTTGCATTACATTATGCTAGCAAAAAGTACTTGCAGCAAATGTTTGACTCCCTCGAGGATTACTGCCCAGCACTGACTCAGGGTTACGATCTCACCATCTATCAGCATATGCTCATCCTGCTTGGTTGCATCTCTTACAATGAGCCTGGCCGGTTCCCTTCGCATTTCAAACAATATTTTAAATTTTAAAATGTTTTTGGGACCTAGTTGCAACAGATACAAGTAATAAAAGCTTTCTGAGGTCAAATTTGCAGAAGATACACTGTATCGTAAACAAATAAAATCGAATTTTAGTACGTAATGAATTACTGCACTTAAAATATCCAAAAAAGCGGTCCTGATCTACTTCACTGAGCCATTGGTCCACCGTTAGCACCAGAACCCATCCATAGTCTCCTACATGGAGGCACATGTATAGGAAATACATTTTTCACGTAAAAACAATCTATAAAGGACTATGTTATTTTATTGAAGCTTGTTTGGGGGGAAGGGGCATGTGGAAAATAAGAATCCAAAGCTGTACAATTTAAATCTACGTTTTACCATTTTCTAATGCCTGTTTGTTGGCTTGGCTTCCACTGGCGTGGAACCTTTTTCATTAGTGGGCCTCTGTTTTGTAGGATTATACGAGTATGTCTTCTGAATCGGGCCAACTGCAGCTCTTTTAAATCGCATTTCATCAACTCTCCCTCGTTCCTCAATTTCCTTTGCAATTTTTGCATTGGCGATTGCTGTGAGAGAAGAATGCAAAGAATTAATAATATTTTTAAGATTTATATCAACAGTTTTAATAAAAAAACTGGAAAAAAATTCTGATATTTCTCCTTGTACTTCAAACTCAAATAGACAAATAGCAAGCAACAAAAAATTTCACTAGTTACAAATCTCAAATAACTTCTAGAAATGAATAAAAGTGCCAACAAATTCATATATATCTTTCCTTCTTTAAATGACTTTTAAGATAACATGGAAAGGTGTCAAACTTTGGAAATAGTTAATTTTATCTAATTGCTGAGCATGTTTCAAGCCCGATCGTTATAACCTGAATTGAACAGAAAAGCTCCTTACTTTCTTTGAACGTCTCACGCATGTTCTTCTTTGTGATGGGAAGGGAGTCTGGCGAGTGGCGAATCAAGGGTTCAATTTTAAAATACTCCCGGATAGGAGGCACTCTTAAAATTGCAGCTTGGATGAGGGAGAGGAAGTTGCTAGTCACCCAATAGCACAGAACACCCTATGAAAAAAAATTATCTTGAATCATTTGCCATTGCATAGAATCCAAATACAGTATGTGTGCTGAAACACTAGAGTAATTTCGTTTCCGCTTAAATGTTCTCAATAAGCCAACACATTTAATCAGTAACCATAGTTGCTTAATTATAACAGGTAAGGAATGCCCGTGCAATAATCGGAAAGGTGACAAAAGCATTACTTACAGCTGGAAAATTCATGATAAATGGGAAAATGACGAATGGCATGGCACGGAAAAAGTACCGCATTAGCTGCATGCTGTCAGCACGCAATCCACTTTCAATTCCCAATTCCAGAGTCGCCAGCATAGTGAGGCTGGTAATTATTGGAAGAATGTAGAAAGGGTCAGCGAGCGTTAAGTTGGTGAACCAATAGATTCCGCCAGTTTTGAAGCTCTCTAGTGGTAGGTACGCCAGTCCTCTAAGAGCAAAAAAGAACGATAGAAACACTGGCATCTGAAAAATATAAGAACAGAAAATATGTTGAATTAAACTATGTCATTCACAAGAAATCATATTTAATATAAACTCATGATTTGCACACAAGAGTTTTCAGAAGGCAACTTGACTTTAATAAATACTAAGCAGAGAATAAAGTGAGCACCTTTTTAATGTTATTACGCTAAAAACCAAGAATAATAACGAAAATATAACTGATTTTTCTAGTAACAAATTTTACTAATATATATTCACTTTTTGCAATGTTGACCCTAAGGATTTAATGCTAAACACAGTAATTTTACCTGGCACAAGGGGACGAGGAAATTCTTGAAAGGGCTCATTTTCTTTTCTTTCATGAAAGCGGCAAGTTCGTATGCATATCTGGCAGCTGTTTAAAATTCAAGGTCATAATGAATAATTCACAAGAAGAATACCAGCAAGCGGAATACTTAAGAGGCGTACCTTCGAGAGCATCACCGTTCCTCCGCGCCTCACTCATCTTCAATTGGAGAATTTGCATCTGTGGCAAATTATTATTCATTTTTGCAGCATTTCTTTGAGTCACAACAACAAGAGGGAACATCACAAAACGCACAATGCACGTACCTGGACACATTTAAAAGTCAATTAACGATTAAAATAGGATGTGAATAATAAATTTAATCTATACTTTAAGTTGATCGGACTTACCTGCTGCAATGGCAGCAAACCAAGGTAGATCCAAACCTACATGCAGGAACTCTAACCCATGTTGTAATAAACCCACGGGAGTATGTCCGCCCAGCCCAAGGCTGGCCAATGTGGGTTCACCTATGGTTTGCACGATATCAGCAATATCAGATTCAACAACTGGGATGAGTGGTGGCTCAGGTATATATGGGACTACAGATTCCTGGATAAATGAAAAAAATTAGCATCTCTACCTCTTTTCCTACTGATTATTACCGTTAAATACTCACAATTGGGATAGCTGCGGCCGATGGTATGGTACTGTTAAGCCGAACCACCGCAAAGCGATGCCACTGTGTTTTCTCTTGAGAACATAACTTAATGGATCTATATTTAAGTTGTAAATGGTAGGAGCGGCAGGCAACGTGAATGTTTCGACGGTTGCAGAGACTGATGTGCAAAGGAACCTAAGAAATTAAATAGCAAAAAAAAAATGAAAGCGAAGTATGGTTGGGCATTGTGGATTTACATAGTGGAATTTTTGAACATGGTCATTATTGGTAATACTGTAATAGCCAATTAGATACAAATTTCTTCACACAAAAAAAAACCTGCACATGAACTTGAATAACATCAACTTGCGTGACACCCTGTAAATCATTGCATTTTATCGAAATGCAATATGATCCATTGCCATTTTACCCATGCATTAGATTTCGCTTTTTGAGAAAATAACTGTCGAGGAATCTTCAAGAATTTAACATATTTTCCCACATAAAGATCAATCAATGAAAGAAGAAACCCCTGGAAAAATATAGGGTGCCAAAGCTCGATACATAACTTCTTGAGAACTTGGCATTCAACGACTGCCAGGAGCGCATGGACTCTGTTACATGAGAAATGCACACAA
>JAQGBX010004385.1:0-15455 GCA_034698745.1 Megaphyllum sjaelandicum | reverse complement strand
TTCACCTTTTCTGAGTACAAATTTGCAAAATTTTCCACCTTTTCTGAGTACAAATTTGCAAAATTTTCCACCTTTTCAGAGTTCAAATTTGCGAAATTTTCCAACTTTTCAGAGTACAAATTTGCGAAATTTTTCACCTTTTATGAGTACAAATTTGCGAAATATTCCACCTTTTATGAGTACAAATTTGCGAAATTTTCCACCTTAAATGAGTACAAATTTGCAAATTTTCCACCTTTTATGAGTACAAATTTGCGAAATTTTAAACCTTAAATGAGTACAAATTTGCCAAATGTTGTTAAAGTTAAGAAACAGCAACAACATGTGAGCTACATAAGCTCTAACCAGCAGAGTTAAGAGAAAAGTTCAAAACGAAAATTTTCTACTAGCTTTCCACTACGTTTACTAAGCCTTAAATGGGGTGGTTTCGAGCTCGGGGGCTTGAGCTCTAGCATGCATTATTGATCAGCAATAAGTCAAGTATTAAACACTCCTAAAAGCAAGATATATAGCAAGATATTGCTACAAGGACAATACACGTGCAAACTTATGCTAAGGGGACAAGACAAAAATGTACGCACTTATTTGAAGAACACTTCTTCTGTAAACGCCATTTCTTTCACTTCCTATGAACTCCTGTAATAATCAATAAATACACGCTTTCAAGTAGTTAACACTTTATGGTGCCATGCATCATATAACAACAAGGTTTTATTTCACAGTTTAAACTGCTCGACACAACACATGTATCAAGCAGAAAACATCAAATACGAGAAAACACCAAGTATAAACACATAGTTTTCAAATCACAAATATAATTACCTTTGCAAACAATTTGGTTCCAGGCCTCCAGTGACTTGTTCTGCACGTTTTCTAAGAAGGCCTATCCTACCAACACATGGTAGTTAGACCCACACACACTGTGTTTTAGAAAAGCGTCCACACTCTGCAGTGACTTCAACAGGAAGAAGGAACAGGAATTGGGAGAACAAAGTTCAACCCAAAAAGTGGGGTCTACACAAGACCCCCTGCAGAATGCCACGGGAAACCTGGTGGCCAAACAGGACCACCCATAGGTCCACGGCACTCCCCCCAGCATTCAAATATCTCCCGCCTTTTCTGGGAGTTCTAATCTGGATGCTAGTTAGAGCGCCGTAACATATATAGCTAACACTTAGCTAGGCGCGCTATTTAAACTAACAAGCAGGCCGACAATATGTTACAGTGATCAGTATACACTGACTTGACAGCATGCAAATGTCACGCCCCTCGTGAGGTGCTCAGGTGAACACCAGAAGCGACGCGCGTGGTGTTACAGCACCCTGCAACCGATAGCGCGCACTTCACGTGGCAGTACTACAGAGTGCCTGTCCGGCGTATTTGCCCTGAGGCATACGCCAGACTTTTTACCTTCACCTCCCATGACATGAGGTGAAAGAAAATGGCGGTTGGTTGCAAATTTAAAAATTTGCCAATTTATATTTCTAAATTTGCGTTTTTCACACATGGTGGCTCCATAATCACTCTAAATGGTGGTAAGCGTTAGGCCAGAAGCGTTGAATAATGTGTGGAACATAAACAAATTGGTTTCTACCAATTTGTTTAATTAAAATTTATTTTTCAATAATATAAATGTCTAACTTTATCTCTAAATGAAGGAAAGAGACAAATATAAAAAGGGTCTTGGTCATTTTCTCTGCTGAAATAGAATGCCCTAAGGGCCGCCATTTTAAGACCTCAACTTTTTTAACCTACAATATGGATGATAGTAAAATTACAAGAAAACGGCCCTTAGGATTTTACAGGGTAGACAATGGTCACTTAATTGGGGGAAGGGGAGAATGGCCTGCCTGTATATGTTGGGGAAGGCCTTGAGCCATGAGGGGTAAGGAATACTTTTAAAGTTGGTTTTGCAGAATTTTCCTTCAATTTCCTACCCTAAAAAATGAAATAAAACTAAGAATTTTTTCGTTTTTATGTGCAGTATGTGATTTTTACTTTTAATAGAGAAAAACGAACAGTTTACAGAAATACATTTTTATTCATAAAAAACAAGGAAAATAATACAGTGCAGGTTAGTTTTAAAATTGCAAAATTGTTCTTAAAGTTTAAATTTCAAAATGGCAAGAATCCTCCTGGATGGCCTTTCTTCTTGCCACAAGAAGAGGGAGGGGTGCCATGGGAAGGGTGTCATTCTCATATGTGGCTAAGTCCTGCTCTTTAAACTGTGCAGTTTGTTGTTAAAAATGGGTAACAACACCACACGCGAAGCGGAGCTTCCACAGCCTGCAATTAAGCACTCCTCACGTACACAAAACACTTTGGGTTGGGGACATATGGGCAGACACCTCTTAAAACATATAACCCTTCACAATCCTCAAATCCAGCTTTGGGATCCCAGATGCACTGTTGCGCTGGGCTCTGGATGCAACTCGCCCCAAGCCTGGGGTTTTTGGGATGCTACAAGGAATCACGTGCAAAAGGTGGAACTTGGGGGAATAAAGTTCATTCCAAAAATGTACTTACCTTTATTCTTGAAACAGGAACTTGGACCACTCTAGGATACAACAGATTTCCTACAACAGAGGGAGAGAAGCGCGCGCACACAAAAATTGCCACAAACATCCAAAATCGCCTGTACATGATTTTAATACATACACTTAATAAAACACTTCGGCGAAAAAGTGAGTTCCACCACACAGGTAGGAACAAAGTTACAATGGCACAAGAAAAACAAGCTTGAAACAATACACAATTAATTTCAAAATACTCACAAACCTTGCTGTGGCAACTCCTAATGGTGATCCTGGTTTTCCTTAAACTTCCAAAAAGAAACACTAACAATTTGGAAGAGAAAACTTACTTTTGCTACACAAGCAAAGCAAACGGCCACATGTGGTCGTTTCTACAAAAATGGCTAAGATTCTAAGGTTAGTGTAGAAGTGAAGAAGTCACTTCTCACAAAGAAAAACCAGAAGTCCACCTTTGGGGATCACCACAGAAGGTGCACGGGTCACCAGCAGAAGACAAATTAGTTCAAAGGGCAAAAGGGGGGTTAACTAGGTCAACCCCTACAGGTTGCCCCACCCTCAGGTGAGAAAGGTCGAAAAAATCGGCTGGGGAGCGCCGTGACACAAGGCGCCAAATTCAAATGTGAAAAACGCGCTTACACTACACTAAGTATCTAGGGAAGGACGCCGCTTGCTGGGAAACACTATGGGACACACCCACGCAACGAGACACTGCTCCCCGCAAGTGTCGTCCTCTCCCCAGACACTGTGACATCACATGTCACTGACGTCCGCCATCAAAGGCTCTCGAAAGAGACGCCCCGTGTGCGGCGCTCAGGGGAGCGCCTAAACAATCGCGCACGGCGCTACAGCACCCTGTAATGCGCGCGCCGCACATGGCCGCTACTACCCCGACATTATATAACCAACAGTCTTTACTTACTGGATTTGTAGTTAAAATTTTGCAACGATGGTCTTTACTTACTGGATTTGTAATTAAAATTTTGCAACGATGGTTATGTTAACTGCAACGATGGTTATGTTATTTGAACATGGAAAGTAGGTCATTGATCTGATGGTTATGTTTCATGTCAGGGTCTTGCACTACACATTGGCAGCTGCCAATATCCCGACATTAAACCCAGCGTGGCGAACCAATCTGCCCCCTGTAGGGAATCCAGCACGTCATCTATGTGCGGGATTGGGTATGCATCTGCTTTAGTTTGTGCATTAAGCTTCCTGTAGTCTACGCAGAACCTATAAGCCCTATCCTTTTCGTGACTTTTACGATGGGACTTGAATAGGGGCTCTTACTTGGAATTATAATTTTATTCTTCAGCATCTTAGCCACCTGTTTCTTCACAATCTCACGGACAGCGGGGGACGTCCTTCTAGGTGGCTGATAGACTGGGGGGCCTCCTGTGTATCGACAGTGTGCACTGGTAATTTACTTAGTCCAAACTCGGCTACCGAAAGAGCAAAAACCGATCGAAACCGTACCAGCAAGGCCAGTAAATCCTCTCGTTTTCTATTCATTAATTCAGGATTTATATTCAAGGCCGCCTCAAATTGCACCTTCTTGTTTGCACTTAATGAATTCTGGTCGTTCATCTGTCCCCCATTTACCGCAAGTATTTCATCTTTTTGGGGAAATGGGGCTGCACTAAGGTTAGCCACCTCGAACGAACGCACTCTAGGGCCTCCTGTCAAAAATACTCCGTAAGCTGGGCAGACATCCGTCATCATATTGGACGTACTGTAGGAGCGAGAATTGCTTGCTCCCCTACTGGCATATCCCGGGACAAAATACATTTAACTTGCGAGATTGAACATGGGGGCAGCACCGTAGGCGCCGCCAGCATCACAGAAAATGACTGCATGAAGCATACCATCTTCCCGCGCAAACAACGGCATGGCACTATAGCCCGGGGATAACAAAAAATCCCCTTTCAAATTCTGTTCCATGCCACTATATACCGGGGGTATGCCATTATAAACTGAGGTATGCCAGTTCATAGGGAAAAGCGTTTTCCAGTTCAACGTGTTGTTTTCGCCAAAGTTGCAGTACAGACCGGTCAATTCCTAAATTGGTGACTGTTCCTCGAATATTTCCATTGTTTTCATCTAATTTCTGTAAAACCTAGTTTTTCTTTAACTGTATATGATTTACGGCTTAGTATGGTAGTGCTCCGAATGATAATTGGAAGGGCGTTATTTGTCCAACTGGTACATTTAAAATTATAGGCTGAATAACACATGAATTGTGGGATTTAGGTAACAAGTTGCGTCATGGGTGAAAAGGATATTCCCGGAAATTTTACCCCTACATATAACGACATTGCCACTATACCTGGGGATAGTGGCATGCTGTTCTCCCTCTACATATAGTGCTATGCCGTTGTTTGCGTGGGAAGACGGTACGTTCTTCTCTATAGGGGGACAAGCTACCTAACTTTTTTATAATCCGCCGCCCCTCTTCTCCAAAGGTGGCGGCTCCTCAAGCAGAGCCCTACTAATCGGGAATTAAGTTACTTACAGGTCATCATCAAATGCAAACACCCCCTTCTTACGTACACATCCAACGCTGACTGCTTGGAGAATTTCCATCCCAGCAACATGTAATCTTCCTGCATTTCTATAGGCTGGGGCACCACTCTAAACCTATGCACAACGTACCTATCAAAGACCCACACCTTCAATTCTGCTGATCTCCTGCACGCCATTCTATTCCCTGTTGCGCCCCTCAGGTACTGAGGGGCCTTCTGTGGGACGTCCTCTATCTCTAAACCTAGGCGTTCAACCAGTGGTTGCGCGATTATGGAAAGGTATGACGCCGTGTCAAACTGCGCATAGCAGGGCATCTGATTTATGTAAACCTTAATCACCGGAGTATCATCCTCGTCAAAGTGAATTAAGCGATTTGTTGCTGGTGAACTAGGGTTCCTGGGTACAACAACTTCGCTAATACATTCCCTTGCCCTATGGCCCATCTTTTGGCACTTAAAGCAAGGCAACGTGAAATAATCCAATGCAACGCCTGACCCTTGTTTACTAGAACTGGCTACGTCTCCTTGGGAAGCTTTCACTTTCGTTTCCCCGCCCTTACTAGCATTCCTCATTCTAAAGACAACCCCTTTCCAATTTCAGTAAAGCCCTGCGATACTCCATTAATCCCAAATGAGTCCTCGCTCGCATTCGCTCTTTGTAGTAGTACAATAGGCCCTTAGCTATGTTGTTTTTAATCGATTTTTCAGACATAGTTTTATCATATTTAAAACAGAGCACTTCTACAGCCATCACAAATTGGCGTATAGTTTATCCGGGGCCTGACGTTTTTAAGAAAGCTGTTCTAAGAGATCCATCTCCATGTCTGGATGAAATAAGTATTCCCTTAAAGCTTCACTATATACTTCCCAACTGGCCGCCACCAACTTATGTCCTTGGGTGGTCAGCCAGGCAGCCAGTTGGGTGGTCAGTTGACAGTTTTATGGTCCGAGGCAAATTAGAGAAGATTTACGGCCTTGTTATTCCTCACGGAGTTCGCGCTCCGGGGAATGTGTCACGAACGGCCAATCGTACGGACTTGCTAAGCTAAATCACGGCGACAATCGCAACAGGATTGGCTATCTAAGCTAAAACACGGCGACAAATGCAACAGGATTGGCTAGCTAAGCGAAAACATAGCGACAAACGCAACAGGATTGGCTAGCTAAGCAAAAACACGGCGACAAACGCAACAGGATTGGCTGGCCACAAAAACAAAATGGCTTTGTTTGCTATTTTATATATGTAGACATATACAAAACATTTTACATGTATAGAATTTGTAAGCGTGTTTTTACGTGTAAAACGTGCCTGATACATGTAAAAAGCTTGTAATGATTGATGCACATGTAAAGGACATGTTTTCTACATTTTGTGAGGTCTCGGGTAGCCTTCCTGATCTATGAGGAGAACTAAGTGGAGAACTTCTGGGACCACTAATCCTTCTTTTTGAAAGTCCGGCTGTTCATTTATGCTTGACGGCGCCAAACCCACGCATCGCAATGGCGGCCCGTGTCCCATTGGCTAAATTACCGATCCACTTCTTTTCATTCCTGCGGGCACGATTTCCTCCCACTCCTCCTGCGAAAATTTGGGAAACCGCACTGCGGACGTATTCTGAGGCTGTCCCTCACTTTCCATTCTTGATTGCCTCTTAGAGTCCTGGTTATTCGCTGTACTCACACATGCTGGTCGCACTAAACAACACGTTGAATGAACACTGGTGTCAGCTGGCAACTTGCTTGACCAGACGTCCCGAAGGAGATTGTGGGTCGGCGCTTCCTCTTTACATATTGACACTCTTTTGACTTCTCCTTTTCTGTTTGTCTTCTCATGTCAACCGGATTTTTATCGTTGACCTCCTCCATTCAGGCCAATGGAAAGCTTGTAGAAGGGCCATCATCATCTTTGTCACTTTAACATTTCCCATCCGAAAGTCATTGTGGCGCTTCCTCCGGGAATGTTGAAGTGCTGGAAAAGACACTACGGATGATAGGCAAGAAACATCTCTTGACATAAAAAATTGTAAAACACATGTCAGCATGTTACAACCCCCGGTAACTCAAACCAGTAGTTTGAGCACGCAGTACCACATTCCAAAAACTTTACCTTGCTTCATTTCAACTACCAAATGTTTCGCATTAGATCCGAAGATCGCTCGGCTAGTGCACATTAACGCTTGCTGCGCATCTCCCTCTCCTTGGCAAATCCTTGCTTCAAATCCGGAAATCGGCGCATCCGTGTATCGATACAATGAAAATGACGAATCAAGCGTCGTTAATGCTGGTGTCAGTTTTAGTGCTCTCAACGGTTCCCCAATCGCCACATCAGATTTCTCTCCCCGATTGGGTCTCCCTATCTCGCCACTAGGATCTTCTTTCTGATATTCTAAATTTTTCCAGTTAATATTCAAAGCCGCCTCATATCTTTCCTTTTGACCTAACTGTTCTCTTTGGTTTGGCTGGTCTCTCTCTTATGCTACCATGTCCTCATCCTTCTGAAACGGGTTCTTCCAAAACTATTCCTTGGTCCCCCCGAAGCCGGACGCTAGCTGCGGAGAGGTTGGCAACCTCCAAGGAACACTCTCTAGGACTTCCTTTTAGGACCCCTCCATACGCTGGGCAAACATTTAACCTAGAGGTTGACAGGGGCATCCAGATTGTTCGTTCACCCATTGGCATGTCTTGTGGTGGAATATCATCTACCTGTGGGATCACACATAAAGGGGGCACCATTTCCTCACTAGGATCAAAAAATTATTCTTGTAGGGCTCTGCTAAATTCCTCCCAACTGGCGGCCACCAATTTGTGTTCATAGATGGTCAGCCAGTCCCTAGCCAATCCTAACAGCTTAGATCGTAGCACTAAAGCCCACTCCTCTTTTGGAAAATGTTGTGCCCTTGCTGCTATTTCAAATGATGCCAAAAACATATCTACATTTTGCGTGCCATCAAATCCAGGTAATGATTTCGACCTAAACTGCATTCTAGGCTCTAGCCTCGCTTCTATCTTTCCAACCTCTTCCAGATTTTGCTTTAACTTTATTGGGATTATCCCTACTTTCTTCTTACATAAATCTTTCCATATCTAATTACTAACCCATGGCTCCCTCTCTACTAAGCCTGACCCTGATGCCCATAACTGATCGAGGACGCCAAGAGCCTCTCAATCCTCCATAAAATGCTGAAAATGTCCGCCCTGCGAACCTTGTGAACCACTACTCTCCTGGATTCATCGCCAGAGTAAGTCTTGCTCCCTTACTTGAAGCACCCTCTGAGAATGTTTAACTTCTAACCCTTCCTTGATCCCTTGTATTGGCTGCCGCCCCTGCCAGAGTCCCCATTTCTATCATTTTTCTTTATCTTAACCTTTTGCACTACTTAACAGGGGAACGAACTCGCACCTCCACCATTGAGGTCTCGGGTAGCCTTCCTGATCTATGAAGGCGACCCAGACCTGAAAAAGCGAGTTCGACAACTTATGTAATCATAAAACCGTCAGGTTTATTGAACAAGTTTCTAGGAGGTGAAACCCAATAAAAAGTACAAAACGATCTTACGCAAATAGGCGCAGCGCAGCGACAAACGAACCAACAGGTGAGAAGCCTGTAGAAGGAGCCCGGGCAACGGCCACACGACTTATTAACGTCACAAGTTACAAGGAGAGAGAGAGCACCTTAGCTGCTCTCTACCTGGTTTTTATAGTTGCTTGCCAACCTTGGCTAGCACCCAGAACATTCCAAGCTGGAATGTCTCAATGCCCCTTAGGGATGTTGAGCAATTGCTTACATCACGTTAATCCTTCTCAGGAATGTTGTGCAATCGCTTACGCCATGTTGATCCTTCTCAGGAATGCTCTAATCCCCTCGTGACCCTGGACGTTCCTTACAATTTATTACATGCATTTTACATGTATTGGACATGAATCAAACATGTTTTTAAATGTGGCGTTTATGTGTTATAATTACCGTACGAATAATTTTGTATAACATGTTGAAACGTGTTTTTACATGTAAAACGAGATGGTACATGGAAAACTGTAATTACATGTAACAATATGGTTCTATGACCTTTTTTGCATAGGCTGTAGAAAATAAGAAAGTGGTATACAAGTGTTCTTTTCTCTAAAGAAATTAAGATTATGCAATGATTGAATATTATACAAGATGTACGTTAGCAGGTCATTAAGCCATTGCGTGCAGAATTTAATACAAATTAAACAACTTTTGTGAAATGCTCATCACAAGTTGAACATTTCAAGTGATCAATGACAATCACTACTGCAGGTTAAAAGGTGGTGGGTGTTTAGGGTTTTAGGATGCAAAAGCAATTATCCACTAAATACATATCCTCCTTAGACCCGAGAAAAAACTGGCACAAAAATTTTGCAAAATGTTTTATTTTTGTATTTATAACATATCAAAAGATAATAATTGCTATTTAAAAAATTAATTTTTTTAATTTTAATTTTTTTTTTGGTTTTTTGTAAAAAATTTATAAAATTTTATACAATTTATACAAAAAAATCTTATTAACGCATAAAAAACTAAAAAATCAGAACCTAATGGTGTATCTTGGTAAATTAAGGCATCTTGCTAAGTAATTGGTGCTAAATTTAACGACGAAATGTCAGTTTTTGTTGTTTTTAGTGGTTAAATTACACCTGAAAAACTACAACTAAGACCCAGTGTCCTCGTCTGAGGACAAGTGTTTTAAAAGGATAAAAATGTATAATAATTCGATTATTTAGGGTCAATTTCAGTTTGATTTGAGTGACATACTAATAACTATAAATTATACTGCGAAATTTTTATGATAACATGCATTTTAGTATAATTTACAAGTTGAGCCATAATTTACAACTTGAGCCATACGGCAGAAAGAAACTGATAATGATAAATTCTCTATGTTGGAAATGCTAAATTTCGTAATTTAAAACAATTTATTTCTAAATTTGTTGAGTAGATGGCAGCACCAACTCCTTCTTAAGCTAGAAATGCCAGTAGATTAACCAATGGCGCTCTTGCTATTTTTTGCGGTAAATTCAAAAAATGTCCTCGTTCGAGGATGCCAGGTCTGAGGCGAAAAAACAATACACTATATAGTGGTCAAAATAAAAAGGTGGCCATCTTTCCAGGTTTTACTGTATTAGTCTATGGTCAGCACATGTCATGCAATGCCATGTGGTTGGGGGCGTATTACGAGTAAAATCGGACTATAGGAATCCAAATCTTAATGGACGCTAATAGTGCCATTAAATTGAATTTCCCTAAAATTATGGCTATTTTTAGGGAAAAACTTTCCTGACTTTACAAGTTTTAAAATAATTTCCCTGACCAATGACAACGTGATAAATTGACATATTTTGCAAAATTAACGTACACTCGGAGAATGTTGAAAATCTCTACTCGGAAAAAATAGAAAATTATGAAAATTTGTACATGGAAAACGTGGAAAATTTTGCAAATTTGTACATGCATGGAAGACGTGGAAAATTTCGCAAAGTTATTCTCGGAAAATATGAGAAGTTTGGCAAATTCGTACTCGGAAAACGTCAAAAATTTTGCAAATATATGCTCGCAAAAAGTGGAAAATTTTGAAAATTTGTACACGAAAAACTTCGCAAATTATTACTCCAAAAAGTGTAAAAAATTTTGCAAATTAATATTTGGAAAACGTGGAAAATTTTGCAAATCTGCACTCCTAAATTGTGGAACATTTTTGGAATACCTTGTAGAAGTATTAATTTTGGATCGCTATGACTGCGTTGAATTTTCCTAACTTTATCAAAATAAACCATTCTTCCCTGACATTTCCTGGTTTTCCAGGTCTAAAGTAGCATTCATAAATGGACAACTAAATATCAGAACAAGAGATGATACAAATTTAGAAAAAAATACATTCTGCAATTATGTAATAATTATTCGAAACATGTTTTTCACAAAATGTAGATTCGCGTCTTCAAATTTGTTAAAATTTCAGGTTAACTTCATTCTAATTACAAAAATCATCAAAAAGGCTAATTAAAGGACATTTATCTATAATAATTATCGCTGCCAAAACTAACTTTTGGACGTTGGTTGGTCACCGAGTGAGTTGGCTTAAAGGTTAGTATTCTCGTCTTGCATTCGGTAGACCCGGGTTCGATTCCCGTGTCGGCTATCCTCTATTGTGGTTTTTCATGGTTTCCCTCAACCTATTTAGGCGAATGCTGGGATGGTTCCTTAATTAAATCGGCCATGATCGTTTCTCCAATCATGATGTTGTAAAGCTGGGTACACACTGAAGCGTTACTTATAGGTAAGGAACATGAAACAGATTTTCCAAAAAGTGTGTCTGAATTTGTTTGTCCAAGTGTGTTTTTTAAACATAGTGTGCACATTACCCAGATAAAGAACAAACAATTTGACATAAAACAAAATGGAGGATATTATGCTGAGCAGTTGCCAAGGAGGTAACACCTAAAAACAATTATTCCACTAATAAATCCACATCGCAAAAAAATACCTTGTAATACATTAAAAATACATTTTTAGGCAATATAGATTCACAATGTATTTACAATAATGTTTTTTTAAATTGCATTAAATTTACATTTCTTTATATGTTTTTTAAAATATATTTTAATGACAATTTCTGTTATATGGTATTGAATTTGCACTTGAACATATGCTGTGCATACCTTTTAAAATAACTTGGATTGTTCCAAATCTATGCATATTTTTACTTAAATTTTAAAACAAATGTTAGAGCTAAAAAGCACTTTTTTTAAATAAAATGTGTTTTAAAAAGCATTTATTATTAAAATAACACATTTCTCAAAATATAATTCTAAAGCTTTTTTTTCAATGTGGAAAAAAAGCATGTAGAGGTTTTGTTGCAAATCTTGTGGCAGCTCAAATATACCGAGTACAGGATGGATTACAGGTAGATTGGGGCAGTTGAAGACATTTTAGCTAGGCTCATAACCATGTTATGCAAAACGTGGATAGTTGTCCTTTGGTTCCTTGTTCTCAGTTATTTGGATCCGAAACTGGTAGCTATATCTGAGTCTACAATCCTGACAAATCTCGGTAAATAATGGGCATCCAAGATTCAGGAGGGTTTGCAAGTTAACGTTATTTTATTATCAAATTAATGGTGTGAACATTAGGCCAACTTGCCAATAATTAAATAAGTTACAAAGTTGCAAAAATAACTAAGAAAACTAACGTGGAGACAGAAGCCTTAAAGTTTAGGGGGAAGAGCAGCAGAAGGAAGAATCACTTAGGTGTCTTCCTTTATATAGGTCATTCACCTTTGCGCCTCCAAGTGGCATAAAAGGGGTGACCTACCACAGGGCTTGTGGGGTGTGACTAGGCTCTCAATTGGTTTGACCCCTTAGTGGGTTGACCCTTGACATTTTGCGTCCCTAGTTACACCTAGCAACGACCTTAAGGCGCTTCTATCTTTGGACCTGTGTTTGGAGAGGGAAATTGGGGGTGAGAACCTCCCACATTTACCACCTCCTGCCTGAGCGTAAGTTTGCCTGGGGGAAAACTACTGCTCATGTCAGGACTTGCAAAAACGAAACATTTAGGCCTGAGCGCGACCTGTGATAATCAAACATATTCATAAGTGCGCGCATAAATTATCCAACAATTAATCATGACTTTTCAGTGATTCAAATGTGACAATACAAGGGCAAACACGCAAAGCTCGAAGGTAAAATGTTAGACATTGAAATGCAAGTCTTGCACTGAAAGGTGACGTTTTCCAGGTATGGAAAACGGCGGCAAAATTCAAATAATACAAAAGCGTGAAACAGAATACTAACGTAATTAAACGATTAAAGCGCTGGAAACTTGCGCGCAATGCGCGCACATTCATGGGGAGCGAACATTACTCAAATATTCCCTACAAGAAAATTCTCAAAAATTTTTCGCGCTTTTCGAGGATAAATTTGCAAAACTTTTTACGTTTTTCAAACGACAAATCTGAAATATTTTCTACGTTTTCCGAGGTCAAATTTAAAAAATTTAACGTTTTCCGACGAAAAAATTGCAAAACTTGAAAATTTTCCACCGACCGGGGAAATTTTGTTGAAACCTTAAAAAAGTCAGGGAAAAGTCATGAAAGTTGAAAATGAAATTTTTATGATATTAACTCTGAACTACATGTATCTAAAAAAACTGCAGGATTTTTCAAACCAATCGTGAATGTTTAAAATAAATTGGTTTTATGCATGTTTTTTCAAATATTTATAAGATAACAAAATGTTGTTAATTTTAATTTTATTTTATGTTTTTTCCGTGAAAGAATTTTTTCGTTTTCAACGGGACGATGAACTGGCCAAAGCCGAAAAGAAATATTTTGCCCAAAAAATAATGTTTGAATTATGTAATTTTTCACGAATTTAAAGTTTTATCTTTAAAAAGCTAATTTTTAAAGTTTGATAAAAATCAATACTGAAATATTTACCTACGATGTTTTCGGATTTGATGTTTTTAAAAACTTATTTCGTTATTCTTATAAAATACGACAAATTTGTCAAAAAGAAACGTATTTAACATTTTAGTAATCTTATAGGACAAATTTGCAACATTTTTAGTGAAAAAATTGGCGAAATTTTCAACATTATTTAAAGACAACTTTGCAAAAAGTTTAAAGCACATTTTTTCAACAGTTTATTAGGACAAATTGGTACAATTTTTTACAATTTTAAAAGACAAATTTGTCAGATTATTAGAATACCGATTTTAAAAAGTTTCAGAGGACAAAGTTTAAAATTTTTAGAGGTCAAATTTGCACAATTTTTAACAATTTTAGATGACAGATTTGCAATATTATTAGAAAACAAATTTTAAAAATTTTTAAGAAAAGTTTGGCCCAATTTGCAACAATTTTAGATAACAAATATCCAACATTATAAGAAGACAAATTTGATAAATTTTATAGGACAAATTAAAACAAATTTTAACAATTTTTGATGACAAATTTGCAATAGTATTATCAAAAAAATTTAAAAAACTTTAGAGGACAACTTCCAACGACTTCAGAAATTGCGCTGGTAGCAAAGAACTGTGTAAATAAATAAATCAAAGCTAGGTTTTTAATTTTTGAAAGCTAGGTTTTGAGTTTTGATAGGTTTCGAGTTTTGAAAGATTTTTAGTTTTGAAAGTTTTGGGGTTTTGAAAGGCTTCGAGTTTTAGAGAGGTTTAGAGTCAGAAAGATTTAAAGTTTTCAAAGGTTTTTTTTTTTTTTTAAAAAAGGAGTTGCAAGTTTGGAATGGTTTCATGTTTTTAAACGGTTAATTGTTTTGAATAATTTTGAGTTTTGATAGGTTTCAAGTTTTGAAAGATTTTTAGTTTGGAAAGTTTTGGAGTTTTAAAAGGCTTCTAGTTTTAAAGAGGTTTTGAGTCAAAAACATTGAAAATTTTTTAAATGTTATCCTCAGAACGGACCAATGATAAAATTCTACGTGATGCAGGCCTAGATGCATCTTTAACACATGTCCATTAAACCCTGTAACCTCGAAGGGTTTTCCCCTTCATGACCGAGAATAGGAATACGGTCATGGCCGATTTAACTTAAAGGAACTATCTCAGCACCCGCTTAAAGCGATTGTGGGAAACCATGAAAAACCACAATCGAGGATAGCCGACCCGGGAATAGAACCCTGGTCTACCGAATGCAAGGCGAGAACGCTAACCTCAAAGCCAACTTGCTCGGTGTTGTCATTCGTTATTGCAATCTGAATCGAGTGTACGAATGAAACACGTCAAAAGTCTACTAATAATCCCAGACCTGGAAAACCTGGAAAAGTCAGGAAATATTAGTTTATTGTGAAAATGTCAGGGAAATTCAACGCCGTCATGGCGATCCGAAATTAATACTTCTACAAGGTTAGCTCAGGGCATATTTTCCTAAATTAAAAATTTTCAAAAGCTGTCTACATTTTTCGGAGTACTAATTTACGTGATTTTTCACGATTTCTGAGTATTAATTTGCAAAATTTTCCACGTTTTTTAAGTACAAATTAACACAATTACCCACTTTTTCCGTGTACAAATTGTCGAAATTATCTTGGTTTTCCTAGGACAAAATTGTAAAATTTCCCACTTTCTTTTAATCACAATTTTTTAACATTTTTCGAATACAAAAGTTTCTTATTTGAAAAAGTTTTTGTTCATTTTTTTAAATTTTATAAACATATAAAGTAAAAGTAAAACCTGGAAAATTGACAATCTTTGAATGGTGACCACCTGTTTATGTTGGCCACTTTCTAGTGTATTGTTTTTATATAGTGTACATTTCCTTCAAAAAAATTCTCTGTACAGTGACCAGTGTTGGGGGATGTTTTGTGCCACACTGTGTGTTTATGTGGTTTTAAACGTTTTTAATGTGTTCAATGGGAATAGTTG
>JAQGBX010004384.1:0-15456 GCA_034698745.1 Megaphyllum sjaelandicum | reverse complement strand
GGAGGAGGGGGCCTGAAATAGGGACTTGGAAGGGATGATACCGTCGGAAGGGGGCCTAAAATAGGGACTTGGAAGGGATGATACCGGGGGGAGGGGGCCTGAAATAAGGAATTGGAAGGGATAATACCGGAGGGGTGGAATGAAATAGGGAATTGGAAGGGATGATAAGGGGGGAGGGGGGCCAAGGAGGTGTCATAGAGAAATTAGACTAAGCCACAGCAACGCGTGGCCGGGCACAGCTAGTTTATAAATAAAATCTCTGGCCATAAAAGGAATTGCGAAACGTCGAACGTCTGTAACATGAATTAAGATCGAAGAAGAAATTTGTATCAAAGATCATGACAAGTAGGATTCCTTTATTTGTTACTTTTATGGCCTTGGCTGTCTTCATAAGTGGGTGTCAATTTATAGATTCAGACCTTAATTCCGATTCAAATCCCAAATTGGACGCTTAATGCACAAGGTCATAAAAATAATGCATGGTCATCTCCGTTTTTGTGGTCAGTCTTAATCTGTGGCGTGCAGCCAAACTGTGGCATGACAAACATAATGTACTAAGTTAACTAGTGATGTGACTATTTCCTCACAGCTTTTAGCTTCGATAAAAAACGTTTATCTTTTCATATTTAGTCTTCATGAAGTATTTAAATACCGTGGTGAGTTAAATCTTACTGAAAATACGCTCTCTTTTGGACATCCTGCGTAGCCAAAAATTTAAAATTACAGTCTATTAAAATGTTATGAATAAAGGTGAATACATGTAACTCGCAGTGCGTATAACTTTGGGACCATTCAAAAGGGACGCCCTCATGAAGGGGGTAGAGAATGATAGGTAGAGTCACGGATACAGCGTGGACAGGGGGAGGGAGGGGGTATGGCCAGCTCGGACGTCCACTTGATAAACAAAAAAATGCCAAATAAAATCAGTTCCCCAAGTAAAAGGGAAATTGAGCGCAATATCGCGTATGTGATGTGTTATAAATTGCAAACGTCAGTAAACGGGGTGCCTCCAGTCCTGGAAAACCTGGAGAAGTCAGAGAACTTAAAAGCTTAGGGGCCATTTGCAAACGTTCAAAATTTCCCAGCACAAATCTTCAACATTTTCGACTGTTTTCGAGTACAGATTTGTAAGATTTTCAACAGTTTCCGAGGAGAAATTTTCAAAATTTCCAACAGATTTTGAGGACAAATTGGCAAAATTCTCCACCTTTTCTGCATGAGTACAAAATTTTGTTTTCCGAGTAAAAAAATTGATAAATTTCAAAAAGTTCCGAATAACATTTTTTTAGGTTTTCGACAGTTTCCGAAGAAATTTGCAAAATTTCCAACAGATTCTGAGGACAAATTGGCAAAATTCTCAATCTTTGCAGAGTACAAAATTTACGTTTTTAGACCGCCGAATGGGAAAAGGGAGGGAGGAAGGAAGGAACCTGATTTAGAGTGGCCACACAATTTCCATTTTAAATTTCCCTGGTTTTTCCCTGACTTGAATCCAAAATTCCCTGACCAAAACTTACTCGTTAATGCATATCAATTTTTTTTGTCATAATGAAAAATAAAATAACAATTGCAATGAGAAGCTAGCAGAATGGAGCTGCTAGCAGACTTATTGCAGGGATAACATTTTGCTTTTATTTAGGAAAATTTCCCTGACCACTCACAAATTTCCATGACTTCCACGACCACTTTTTCCCCCCCTGACTTTCCTGACCTGTGCCTACTCTTAATACGCATTACGCACAAACGGGAAATAGTGAAACTTTGCCGACAGTTCAGTTTTTATTTGCACTGTCATGAAAATAGAAACTGAAGAGGCTGAAAAACTGTACAGCGAATTATACTTCACCTTCTCGGGATGAGAAAGTGATATTCTAGGGAACGTGATTTTGCAGAAATAGAAGATGGGTCAAATTTCGGCAAAAGCAAGAGCAGACCGATACAAGGACTCCACTACTCTTTGACAACAGATCTTACATGTCAGTCAAACTTACCGGTTGAGAATGGCATGAAGTAATCTGGCTTGCTGATTCGCCCCTCCTCGTTAATGAAACGGGATGGATTAAATGTTTCTGGATCCTTCCAGAGTTTCGGGTCCATGTGAACGGCCCATATTAAAGGGAGGACGTGGGCATCCTTAGGAATGGTGTAACCGCACAGTTCTGTGGTTCTGGAAAAGGAATGACACCATCAAAATCTGGCTCGCAATTACAAAACGTTCATTCTAAAAACAAAAGTATAGGGAAGCTGTTTACTTGATGGTGGATCTCGATGTCCCGAGAGCTAAGACGTTGGACATACGTTGCACCTCCAAGATGGTCGCTTCGGTGTAGGTCAGGTAGGGCAAGTCCGTCAAACAAGGCAACCGCTCCTGACCAACGACAGAGTCCAACTCCTCTTGGATTTTCTTCTGAATCTCTGGCTGCGTGATCATGTACAAAAGCGCCCACTGCAGCGTGTCCTTCACGGGTTCCAAGCCGGTGCTGAACAGGTCGCCGATGATTTGGCTAAGCTGTTGTTCTGTTTATGCGGGAAAAAATAACTTTGTTAGACTCCAAACTGCAATGTTCGCATTAACTATATGTATATCCTCGCGAGTGGCAATTTTGTCCATTAAGTTTTCTTGGAGATTATTATGACAAAATTTCTCCTCATAATTTCCATAAAAGTTCTTCTAAAATTTGCAACATTTGTTTTTCCATTTGCACTTTTCTAAAAATTCTCTCTGAATAGATGACATATTTTGGAAGTGAGATTCTTTACAATTTTCCCCAAATCAGAATCAAACCAAATTTTCTCACAATGTTCAAAATATTCCAAATTTGTTCTTTACATAAAAGGCACATCCACCACCCTGTTTTCAGACAAACTTCCAAATTTGGGCACATTTTTCAAGAGCTTCTAGGACTTCTAGGACCCTGCTTTTCAGAAATTTAGAGAACATTCTCATGTTCATCAATGTTCTTTTCCTCGAAGATGCTAAAAACTCATTTCGACAATTTTAATCGGGATTTTCTCACGTTGTTCAAAATAATACATTTCTTTACTCCCTTTTTTCAGAGAATCTTCCAAATTTGAGCACATTTTTCAAAAAAAAAGCTTCTGCTTTTCAGAAATTTAAAGAACATTCTTATACAGGGTTCCCCCAGAAATTTCATTTTCAAGTTACCTGACTTTTCCAGGTTTAAAAAAAAATCCCTGACCAATTTGATAACGTGAAAAAAGGACATTTTCCAAAATTGACACTGGAAAGTGTATTTTTTTTTAATTACTAACGACAATTTTGAAAATTAACAATGAATTTTTTTTAAAATTGCATGAAAATTTTATAAAATGGGAAAATTTTGTATTTGGAAAATGTTAAAAATTGTTATTCGGAAAACCTAGAGAATTTTGAAAATTTGTACACGGAAAACTCGGAAAACATGGAAAATCTTGCAAATTTCTACTCTGAAAATAGGCCCTGACCTGACCTTATAGAAGTATTAATTTTGGGACTTTTTGAAAATTAATCATTCTTCCCTGACTTTTTCAGACATTTTAAAGTACCTTGACGATTCCAGGTTTTCCAGGTCTGGGGGAACCCTGTCATATTTATCGAAAATGCTGAAAAACTCAAAATTTCCCCCCATTTTAAGGGTTTATTTTTCCAACTTACGAGGTTTCAAAAATTGTCTTACCAGTGAAGTAGAAGGACTTTTTCCTGCCTTCATCCTTGCAGTTGTTGTTCTCAGCATCATTCTGCCTCTGGATCTCGATGAGGTAGGAATCGACGAAATCTCGGACATTCTCTGGATCGAGGGTGGCCTTGTGTTGGTCGACGATGTCTCGGAAGAAGACGAACATCTCGTCGCGGTTCTTCACGATCTTCTGGTAAGCCCAGTTGATGCCTGGTACGAAGCGCAGACCGGAAATGAAGTTGACCGGTGCGGACAGCGTGAACAGTTTCAGACCTTCGTCCATGAGGTGCAGGAAGCGCTGGAAGCGAGCGTCCCGATGGTCGAAACGGACGCTCATCAACATGCTGCAAATGACGTTGCTCAGCGAACTGGCCAGCAAGCGATGCATGTTGTACGACTGACCCTTCTTCTCGGACATCACCTTTAGCATGGTTCGGACCTCGTTCTACGAACAAACACAAAAAATTAATATACATAATCCTAGTTTTTCAACGACGACATGTACGATGAATCCGTGAATTTCATCCACATGTGTCTTCAATGGTGTGACTCAAGAATGAACATGAAATCTACAGGAAATGTACAGGTAAGTACACACCGAGGAAACGAACTGAAACTTGGTTTTCCAGAACTGGAATGCAAGTTTCCGAATTGGGAGTTTATACACAGGGTTCCCCCAGAAATTACATTTTTCAACTTTCCCTGACTTTTCCAGGTTTTTAAAAAAGTTTCCTGACCAATGACAACGTGAAAAATTGACATATTTTCCAAAATTGACACTGGAAAATATTTTTTTTAATTTACTAACGACAATTTTGAAAATTAATACATTTAAATTTTATTAAAAAAATTGAAAAAATTGCATGAAAATTTTTTAAAATGAGAAAATTTTGTATTCGGAAAATGTTGAAAATTTTGCTCGGAAAAAAGTGAGAAATTTTGCAATTTTGTCCTCGTAAAATGTTGAAAATTTGTACTCGGAAAACCTAGAGGATTTTGAAAATTTGTACCGGTACACGGAAAACGTGGAAAATTTGGCAAATCTGTATTCCCAAAATGTGGACAATTTTTTGCAAATTTCTACTCGGAAAATGGCGCCTGAGCAAACCTTGTAGAAATATTAATTTTGGATTGCCATGACTGCGTTGAATTTCCCTAACCTTTTCAAAATAAACCATTGTCAGGGTTCCCCCAGAAATTTCCTTATCAACTTCCCTGACTTTTACCTGACTTTTCCAGGTTTCAAAAAAAATTTCCCTGACCAATAATAACGTGAAAAATTGAAATTTTCCAAAATTGACACTGGAAAATATTTGTTTCTTTTAAATTTACAAACGACAATTTTGAATATTAACAAAGAAATTGTTAAATTTTTTAAAAAAAACTGTATTCGGAAAATGTTGAAAATTTGTGCTCGGAAAAAGTGAGAAATAGCGCGATTTTGTCCTCGGAAAATGTGGAAAATTTTGAACTCGGAAAACCAAGAGAATTTTTGAAAATTTGTACACTGAAAATGTTAAAAATTTGTTCTCGGAAAATTAAGAGAATTTTCAAAATTTGTACACGGAAAACGTGGACAATTTTGCTAATTTGTACTCGGAAAACGCGGAAACCCTGACTTTTCCAGGTCTGTGGGAACCCTGATTGTTCACTGGTTTTTTCCGGGTCATATTCGAACAAAATTGGTACTTTTTGTACATTTCTTACCATGATTCTCCTCTCCAAATCATCTCGATTCTGGGTGTTTCTAGCGCCGAAATTGCGCAATTTGTCGTGGACGAATCGCCTCTGTTCCTTCCACAATTCACCTTCCGTATTCACGATACCTGACACAATAAAAGAGGGTTGTTAGACAAGTTTTTGGCTTTTTTATTGTGTCCCGTTAACCGCCCGAAGGTGGGGAGACCACTTGTAGTAACGCGTGGCCAGATTCAACCCTCGCACGTGCCAGTCTTGTCCATCAATGGACATACAGTAACACCTCCGTATAGTAACATCCGTCTAGTGACCAGTGACCACCTGTCTATTGTGTACAGAGACCAGTGTGTATTGTCTTTTTTGCACTTTTTACATTGCCAATGTACCTTAAAAAGTGACCAGATAACGGATGAGTCACGTTACATCTTCCTTTAACCCTTGGACATGATGATTCTGTACTTTTTTTACTACGTGTATTACAGTTTACATGTAGCCTATAAGTGCAGTGTACACGTTCATTATTATTAATTTAATTCAGGTATTCTTTGTATAGTGACCACCTGTATACAGTCAACATAGCATTTTTTTGGTGGTCACTTAACAGGTTTTACAGTATACCATCTTGTGCATGAAGTATAAGCTAAGGGTTCAATTCTTGATATTTTTCACTTTTAAATTTACGTTTTCAATTTGCTCTAGCTGTACTAAAAACGCTAAATAGTTTACATTATTTTAATGTTTTAATACACTTGATGGTGCATGGTTTTCGTAATTTAAAGGAGAACTGATTCATGAAACAAAGAATAAAAATCTGTTTTCCTATAAGTACAAATGTGGAATCAAAAGAGACTATAGGGTAAAATTTATACAGAATGTCACAAAAGCTTATCCTACTTCCAATATTTTCTATATTTTTATTGAACTTGATCTTTATAGAGTATATATGCGAGCAAAGGAGGCTCCTAGTTATTTATTTGCAATGTGGGAAATCGAAATAAGGCCTGAATACCAAAAATAAACTGGCCTTTACATATAACGTAGACAAACAGAATCATCCAGCCGTAATAAATATTCCTCGTTTAGTTGAAGGCATAAATAAGGGATGAGAACCTAAATTTATATGTTTTTCAAAATAATATTCTACGCGTGGTCATGTAGGATTATACCCTCCGAAGAACGTAAACAAACAGACAAGCCGTTAAAATTCGTCAAATTTTTATTTTTCTGCTAGAGTAATCCTCGTGTCTTAACTGGTCATGCATCATATATTACTTCGATAATTTATAAAGTGTATATAAAAGTAAACTCTCCGAGACGAAGTAATTTTGATGAAAAATTAACGAAATCCTTATTTATGAAAGTTTATTAAGGTCGGATCAGTTGACAATGTGGCGCTAAAGATTAACAAAATTTCCGATATACTGTAAGGTATTCGATCCGAAGAAATGATTGGTTATCATCTCCCAATTAATATGGTAAAAAACCCGGTTCGGTTGTAAAAAGAATTATCAGAATTGTTTGGTTTTTTTTGCGCGAAAATAACAATTATCAAAATGGCAGACATTTGCTATATACATTAATAAGAAAAATGATTCGCTATATTCGAGCAAGCAGAATAACCCATCAAAAATAACGAAATCCGATTTTAATAAGCAATTTCCGTTGACCAAATATATTTGTTATCGCCGATATCGACTGCACATATACGTCCCGGACGTAGTTTTTTTTTTTAGAAAAGCGTTCGATTAATTGGATTATTGCCTACTCAAACATCCAAGAAGTGACTGTGACAGACAAAGGTCACGTTCGGATAACCTTTCGATTTTTCCGAAACAATCGATCAATTCTGCTTATTTATATATTAACCAAAGTCAATGACTCGTATCGTGCCGCATATGGGAAAGACATACGCTCGTACACTGAAAACCTCATTAAGAAGAACTCGCTTAATGCGAATTTTCTTCCCGAGCATTCGCGCTATGTATATGACATTCAAACAAACTAGTCTAGACACAATAATTTAAAAAGTTGCATTATAACGGAAAATTCCATACTTTTAAGTCACGCTTTGTCTGATCAATATTACGAACTACGGTTTAAACGAACAAATTTTGACTTCCCATGCATGCGACTCGTCATAATAAGGTTCCAATGGACACACACGTCCAAAAGAAGAGATGTATGTATGTGCGTTTGTGTGCGTGTGTGTGTGCAACATAGTGGGCGAAACGTTTCTTCGTGAAGCGCTTTGCTTTAGTGGTATGAGGGCGCTGCGGTCATGACTCGTTAAATTTCGTTCATTGGGCCTACTTCGTCGCTTTAGCAACTCGCTATCGGTAAGTACAGCCCGGGCAACTTTTCCTGGGTTTTACGGCTAGTTGTCCAATATTTACTAGTACAGTAAAACCTGTTAAGCATGACCACCAAAAAAAATGCAATGTTCGTCACTGTACACAGGTGGTCACTAGACAAAGAATGCCTGAAGTAAATTAAAATGAAGATGCATACTGTATTTGTACATGTAGTAAAAAACCACAAAACCAAAATAGTACAGAATCATCATGTCCATGTGCATTACATACAGTAGGCTATATTTATTGCATTTTTACACTTTTTTTTTAAGAAAAAATTATCAAGTTTTCCTTGTTTTAAATGCTTTTTGCTTCTTATGATTATGTTTTCAGTGATTTTTTCGATCTGAATTACATGATTGGCTAAATTATTTCAGAACCACTGGGGTTAAAGCAGGATGTAAGGTGACTCATCTGTTATCTGGTCACTTTTGGCAATGTAAAAACTGCAAAAAAGACAACACACACTGGTCATTGTACACAATAGACAGGTGGTCCCTATACAGAGGATTTTTAAAAAGGAAATGTACCCTAGAAAAAAAACACTAAAAAGAGGTCAATATAAACAGGTGGTCACTTTTCTGGGCTTTACTGTATATAAATTATCGATTGAAATCACGATTTAACGTTATGCAAAACATTATTCCCATGCATAATTTGTTGATTTCAGAATCAACAATACTGGCGGCCGTATTTGTAAAAGAAAATTGTGCACCTTGTTTTTGCGCGTTTACGTTGGGAAAATAACATCTTCAAATAAAAAAAGCATCAAGCATCAAATTCATTTCGGAAACGATTGTCTGATATTAGAGCACCTCAAGGGCACAAAAAGCAAAACGAAAGAAAAGATCGTAGAAGCAACAGTAAGATAATGTTGCTCAGTATAAAGGCTAATGCATAACAAGTATTGATTTATTCGTACAATTTCTTCTTAAGATTAATTGATATATTTCCTCATGAATTTCCATCCACTTCACATCGAAATAAAATTACGTTGTACAAACAACGTGATCCCACGTTTCACTAATCTCAAATTCATCCGCGGAATTTTTCAAACTTGCAGACTTCTACCGTTATGATAAAAGAAACTGGCCTTATTTTCGTTTCAAATTACTTTTTGCATAATTAGAATTTAACAACGCGCCTTCGCGTATAGAATTATAAATAGGACTGCTCTCGTTGTTCTGAGTTTTTCTTAGCAACTTCTGGTCCTTGGATCAACGGGATTTATTATGCAAAGCGGAATGCCATTAAGCCATCTCGCACGGTTGGAAAATAAGATTTTCAGTTGTTTTTTTTTGCCTCCTTTTCATATTTATTTCCCAAAAAGCATATTAAGAGTATGGAACAAACACGGGCACAACAGATGCTCCGAAGTGGATTAATAACACCATTAAGCGAGCAAAAAGTGAGAGAAAGTAACTGTTACGAGCGTGTAACTCATTCGGCATTCATAATAGGCCATGATGGTGGCACCTAACTAGTTGCAGATGCGAATTATTCCGGATGAAAACGTCTGCCTCGCACCAATTTAATACCCACATAGATATAGACCCTTTTTTTTTCTCGCCATTCAAACTGTCATTTTTACACTCGAACGTAATTAAACTTCGCAACGTTATTATCGGGTCCTCTTTATTACCTTATAAGTGAAAAAAGTAGCTAAATCGAAAAAAATACGAGCTACAGTAAAAGTGACAATAAACCATTTTGTAAACGTTATTGACTCTTGCATAGTACAAGAAATCTGTGTTTACAGAAAAAATGAAATGAAACATATAACATAACACATCCAATTCAATTCTTTACCCTGCAATCAGTACATAGTACCAATTGGCATGGGGAATCATTATATAATTTAAGTCAAACTAAGCAGTCTGGTCATGATGGACCCCAATATCACAATTTAGTTAATTCTCCCGTAATTACCATGCAGGACTTAAAATGTTAAGAAGACTTTTAGGACTTGAGGACTTCAAAACACGGGAAGACGGTCATATGGCATGTATGGCCGATTTAATATAGGATTTTTCACTGGCGAAAGTGATAGGCGAATGCCTGGAGGAATGGTGGGAAACCATGATAAAACCACAATCGAGGAAAGCCGACCCGGGAATCGAACCTGGGTCTACCAAATGCAAGATGAGGATGCTAGGCTCTAAGTCTCCTCGCTCGGTTCTACAAGTAATGAGCACATAATGTGCAAGTCTTAACTAAAACATGTTTTAAGTCGGGTACATGCACTAGCGATTAAAATAAAACTAAAAACCACAATCCCCAAACTTTCAACGTGAACTAGTTCTATCAAAAATTAATACAAACTAGTTTTGCAAAACCTGAGTGTACACACTGCAACCAATCATATTGACAAAACTCAGCAGACGTCAGAGGATAAAGACTTCAAAACACGATAGATACGATATGTTGTCGTCTGCAGTATCATAGATATCGTGCGGATGAAGCGTTGATAGCAGCGCCGCCACCAAAAAGTTTGGCTATTTCCCTTTCATCTCACCGACACTCGACGGGAACGCCAAACTTAGTTTGCAAACTTGATTTGGTAGTTTTTAGTTTGGCAAAAACAGTTTGCTACGCCATTTGTTTCGTTGCAACAAACCAAAAAAGTTTCAAGTTTGGAGGTTTTTTTGGCTAATCAAAAAATTGTTCACACAATGTGATAAAACAGTCTAATTTACACCGCCCTTTGAGAAAACATTAAAACACACCAATAATTGACCACAACGCGTAAACACTTATAATGTTTGGTTTCAATCACTTTAACGTCTTAAAGTATATATCTGCATCGCTGTTTTGAGTTAAATGTCCAATACAAACGACCAAATGACCAAATTGACCTCAATGATTAGATTCATCGGTCGTAAGAATTTATCTTTATTAAATTAGTCAATAAAACAACAGAATTTATTATCTCCTACCCCCGTTTTATACAGACCACACCTGAAATTTGAAATAGAATTAAGGTCCTAAAAGTTATATAGGATTCTACTACAGACCCTTTCATTAGTTCGATGTCTAAAATAGGCAACATAATGCAATTCGGAAGGTAATAGAGGGCTCCAAGTTTGGTTTGGAAACTATTATATAGGTCACCCAATCTATTTTGGAACGAATCATTAAATCCAATCATGGCGTCTCCGAGCCAATCGAACATTGGAATGGGCCGTACGCTTCCTCGATTCACTTTGCATCGATTTTAGGCAACAAAATGCAGTTACAAATATTTTATAAGCCCGTCAATCTAACTGGAAATAAATAATAGAAATAGAATAACCACTTATCTAGTTTGGGTAAATAAAATATGTAGATGCTGGCTAGAATAGGAACTTAGCTTAAAGGTTAATCTATGCAATCATCCACGTTCCGATGACCTCCACAAAAGCCAAAGATAGATTTAGTATGGAAATACACCTTCGTTAATAATGAATTCAGACAACACCGCATATCCGAGCCATAGCTATAGATTAATAATTAAAGAGTTTTTGATTCCCATCCAGTAATAAATCGATAAGAGGCGAGTAATGGGAGCAAGTGCTAGAAAAACTAAGAAGCCATGGGCTGGGGACAAGACACTGAGTGTAGATGTGCCAGAGAATGGATTCCCCGAGCTTAATTTATCATCTCATAAACATGTTACGAGGAATTCCCCCGAGAAATTATGCTTCAATAAGACCGAAAGAAAGACTCGCCTTTGGATAATTGCATGCTTCGCAAAGCAAGTTTGCAAGAAACCGACACGACAATGCTTTTTAGCTTTGTTTCGTAAAAATATACTGTGCATGGAATTTCATTTTAAAAAGCAAACCCCGATTTACGAACGCTCAACATATATGAAAAATTCGCATTTGCGAATATACTTTTAAGACCTCTTCTCATTTTATGGACAGAGATATCAGCATTTTTAAACTCTAGGACCTCGTTATAAAAAATGATTCTGTTGAAAATGCATTGTGGTGAACATTTCAAAACTTTAATTCATTGGTTACTGCTTTTAGGGGTTGCAATGATATCTACAAGGTTTTTAAATTTCAAGTTGCAATGAAATCTACAACATGGACGAGGGCCAACATATTTTCTTTAACTTTTATATTTGTATCTTGCTCAACCCAGTGATATATATATTTACGCAGCATTTTATTCTACATGTATTTTGTCATTCTGCAGATAACTAACTTTGATGAAATGTGCTAAAATAAAAAAGTAAACATTTCCCATGGAAACAAAAGTTATGAATGTAGTTAAAAGGTTCCATTAAACTACTGATGTCTACATTTTTTTTAAAAAAAGTTGAGATATGTTCTTCTCTATTGAGTTAGTGGTCGGAAAATTTACTTGAGGATATTGTAAAGAAATTGACTAGTTTATCGTTATACTTGCAGTATTGTGATGAAATCACGTTATTCTTAAGTTGAAAAAACGGGACCTGGATTGCATTCATTTTTATTAAAAAAATAAATATATTGCCTAATAAATTTGTCATAATGCAGAAAACGAACTAGTGGATTAAATAACTTTATTGCTTCGGGTAAAAGTGGAAAATTACTTTTAAGACACATGTAAGTACGAATACTATACATTGTAGATATCATCCAAAGGAAAATGACTAAAGCAAAGATATTTGCTGATTTAAAATAAATAAATAAATAATGAACATAAGAAAGCTTTTGCTTAAAAACGGTTTCTAAACCGTTCCACGTAGGCCTGTCGAATCATTTACGACTTCACTTTACTATGTCAGGGATGAGAAATTGAATGATAGATTTCGCTTTTAACGGTCTTTTTCAACCGTTCAAGATAAAAGTACAGTGTGTTTAAATGTTCAATGGAAAAAAGATGTCTAGCTATAAAAAGAAATAGTTTTACATTTCATTTGCATGAGGGTTCACCACATAACAGTCTTTCGACAACACTTAATTCAGATTAAGGTATTCCTCTTAAAAAGACATTAATTCTTTTTAGTTGAAATAATGCTTGTGAATACCTTTGTAAAGCTATTTGCAAGTTTTTAAGATTTGTTGTAATTTCCAATTTACTATGAAGCCGAAGAAAAGAGTAATCGCAAAATAGTATGAAGATGTAATATGGACGCACAGGGAAGGTTGAGGGTATAACATTTGCCAAAACTAAATTGGACGTTCAATGTACAGTCCCTAAACAAGTTTTCAATAAAGCTTAAAATTGGGACAGCTACAGCCATTCAAAAAGAACGTCCTCAAAATGTTCCCAAATGTGGACTCCCCCTACTCCATGTCCGCATTATGACCGGTCAATCAGGACCCTTTTTTTTTTTCAAAACCTCGGAAAGTTTTAAAAATTTTGCAAATTTATGCTTGAGAAAAATGAAAACGTTGAAAATTTGTACTGGGAAAAATCGAAAGTTTGAAAATGGACACTGCGCATTTTAGATCTGACTTTTCCAGGTTCTCCAGGACTGGAGGTACCCTGTTTATACCAAGTTTTGCAATTTATAGCATCAGATATGCAATATTAACCTCATTCCCCTTTTACTTTGGGAAGTGATTTTATTTGGAATTTTTTTAAGTGGACGTTGAGTTGGGCATGCCCCCTCCCTCCCCCTGTCCACATTGTGCCCGTGACTCAAACTATACCCCATACCCCCTACACGAGGACGTCCATTTTGAATAGCCCCTAAGAAAATTTGTTAACCACTTATTACTTTACAGAACTAAAATATACAAAACAACGCGTACATGTACATCGCATCTCGTATCGTATCTCATGATCGCCAAACAAGTGCTATTTACTAAACACCAACAATTCTTTCAAGTAATTCAAGTCATTCAAAATCACAGGGCCTTGACTGCACACATTCTTGATTTTCAACGAGTCATCCCATGGCATGCATTAAACCCACTGACATGTTGAAAACAAACGGCTCTCGCAACTATAGCTATTCAATTTTTGCCAAAACCTCTATTGTTCCCCATTTAAGTGGGCTCTTTTGATTTATTCTCATGCAAATGCTTGGAGATAACATTGTGGATCTGTTGCGTATCTTCGACGAAGTCAAGAGCCCCATCGAGCATTCTACGGATGCTTGAAAACTACATTTCGAATATGCAAATAGGCCATTGGAATCAACCCGATAAGGCGTATAGGAAACTTGGGAGTGCCTTTGCTCCAGCACCATGCGCGCATTTCCAATTTCCACCTTTGATGTTTTGTCGGAATCCAGGGCCACATTTCAAGCATTGATTAGCGAGGAAGGATGCAAGAGTTGCGAGGAAATTTGGTAATACGAGAAGCATTCAGAGAGAGAGAGAGGAGCCAATGCGCATGCGCGCCAGAAAGGTTGAATTCCTAAGCAGCCAAGAAACATTAAACTTAAGAAACTTTTGAGTTATTACATACTAAGGCTATAGCGAGCGTATTGACGTTATGAAAAAAAAAATATGCTATTGTTCCCAGAGCCTATCATGAGAAAAGAATAATGAGTCTAGATACATAACACTGACAAGTGCATGTTTATACGCGCAGCAATCGTCTACAGTCATTAGAAAGTATAGCAGTTAACATCAGGCCTGATGCAAAAAGAGATGGAAATTACGAGCCTCCTATTGTTGCTTCCGAACAAAGGCGGAGAAAGTTATGCCTCAATTCATCATTTCCTGAGAGCAATACTCAATTCACAAAAAAAGAGTAATTCCAGGAAAGCTTTTTCTGCTTCCTTCGATGTAATTTTCAAATATACAACGCCTACGCGCATATTCATTGGGACGATGCATGCAATATTTCTGCATGTTTCCTAAATCATATCTTTTTTTTTTAAATGTCAGCTCGTGTTCGCTCCAGTAAAGCATCTCAACATGTTGCGATATGGCTCGATAAACGACGTATCGCAACAGTTTCAATTTATGAAAATGCAAGATGGGGATTAAAATCCAACCCGAGTTATTTACTCAAAAGATGATGCATGGATTCGTTTTGTGAATTTCGAGGCAAATTACCGCGTTATGAGTTTGACTAACTGAAACATAATAATAATGGGGATGCCAGAAAGAAAGACTGCACTCTGCTGCGCTGTACAATGAATTCCATGCAATAGGGGGTACTCCAACAGAAGCTCTACAAATGGAACTTTTGGCTGCCGTAAAGTCACGTGTGCGAAATGAGTGCATTAATTATTTTACAAACAGCGATAACATGCTGCACCAACCAAATAATGTCTAGCCTATGGGTGTGAGCACAAATAAGGCTTACTTCCGACGTGCTTCTTTCAGCTTCTTTCCAACTTCTTGTTTCCAGCTTTGAAGCGAACAACAAACGCTGATATCAGCGTGATGGTCAGTGTGTTTGGTGGCGCCACTGCATGCGTTGTGCTAGGTGAAACATTCCGCGTAAAACATTACACATGCGCATCAGAATCTCATGATGAGCGGAAGACACGTTTTTCCGTGTGCTGCGTGCATAGCTACACTTTTGACCAATAGTGATCCGTGTGCCACTCTGTGTCTTAATAATCTGCTTGCGGATTTCCGAAAAAAATAATGTTAAAAACATTCTTGAAAGCTTATAAGCGCTTCTTGTAAGCTCAGCCTGGCTCGGCTAAGCTTTCTTTGTGTGCGCCCGCATTTAAAAAGCATGCCGCATTTTTGGAGAACGTTGACGAATTGGTGGTTTGTAGAAAGGATTTTAATTACGGAATTCACATAACATAAAAACTGATTGAAATAATTAAATTTGAATTGATT
>JAQGBX010004383.1:0-15460 GCA_034698745.1 Megaphyllum sjaelandicum | reverse complement strand
CAACAGTGGGTTAACCTAGAGTTACGCAGTGGGTTAACCCTGGGTTATTCTTAACCTCTGTTGGTGCAACCGGCCCTAAGAGACACACACGTCTTTTTTGAATGACCCCCTAAGTCCCACGCACGTCCTTTTTGAATGCCTTAAACCACACAAACCCGTCCATTTTTGAATGACCCCTAAACCACACACACGACCTTTTTGAATGACCCCTAAACCACAAACATGACCTTTTTGAATGGCCTACCTCCACAAACACCACACGACCACACGACCACACGTGTTCTATTTTATATATTAGATGTTTTATTGGGAATATGTTTCCACAAATCTGTTTTTTCACTTACGTGTTTTTTTATTATCCAGGTTTGCCTGTACTTGCCAATGGCATCGTACCATCGTTGCAAAAACTTCTGACTTTAAAATGTTAACATTTTTCAAATAGTAAGACCGTCATTTAAGTGTCAACCCCAGTACTGATCTCATTAAATATTTACTCATTATTGATAAGTGGAAAAACTTATGACTTTAAAATGTTAACATTTTTCAAATAGTAAGACCGTCATTAAAGTGTCAACCCCAGTACTGATCTCATTAATGGTACTGATGGTCATAACGATTATTTATTAAATAAAATTTTTCTGATATTTGGAGAAAATGAGAAACAATTAAGGATTCCTAGAACTTCAATAATGTTCAAAACACCTTGACAGAAATCACAAAATAATGCAAAGTTCATTAAATGTATTTTTCAAAATTGAAATTGAATGAGAAGAATTGGAAAGTTTGATGTCTTTAAGAAATTTTTCAATGACGCATGTCATGAAACCATAATGTAAGATGTCTCATCACACGGCTCCAAATTCACTGTTTTAAGGTCCTTATTTTGTCTTAGCAGTTTTTAATGTAAAGTTGATGGCAATCTATACCCAATAATTTAACAAAACATTTCTGTTATTTTTGAGACATTTTCTTAATTTGTCTTTATCATGGATAAATTACAAACGGTTAATTAATTCTAAAATGGGTGAATCGATACAGTTAAGTTATAGTGCCACGTGTAGTATTTCAAAAAGTAAGTTATTGTAACAAATAAGATAATTGAGAAACGTATTCTCCTATGTACTTCACAATAAATGTTAGATAAAACGTTCCTTTGGTCGCTGATAATAACTGTCAACAATAAATTCTTTAATTTGTAGTTATCAGTTAAATGTACCTGTTGCATACCAGCACCACATTTTAAGTTTTTTTCCATTTCAGGTTTCAGTTCGATAACATTACAGTCATTACTTTATATCCTGGAAAATAACTTATTTATTAAAAATAACATAACAATGACGTGACTCACTTTAAATTTTCTATCATCGTATGATAACAACGATGCCCTGGATTTTTTACAATAGCTGCTGATAATAATATTATACTTTTCTGTTGTTTATTTATCTGAGAATGATAACATTTCCTAATATAAAGCGTGTTGAAGGCGCTTCGAGCAATTCAAACAGCATTTTCAGAAATGGCTTCTTCGACGGAAAATTTTGATATTTGCAGTAAGTTTAAGCATTAATTTAGATTGTATTTTAATCAAACAATGTAAAATTTTGTTTTTAATATAATATTCTTGATATATCGATAGATACCCTTCAAGAAGAAGTCGACGATATTAAGTTTGTTGACGATGAGAAAACGTTGAAAAATTACCTTTGCGTAGCCTGTGGTTATGTGGCCATCAGCCATTGCTTCGCAAATTGCAGTGATACCTTCTGCACTAGATGTTATCAAATCTACTACAAGAGACATTGTCCATGTTGCGATGCCATCTTAAAAACGGTAAGATTTCATAATTTATTTTAATATTGTTAAAAATGTTAATTTGAGGTTATTATAATTCGTAACTTGATTTTTTTCTACTTTTCTAGAATAATCGCTATGATGAATTTGAGGCAGACATACTTCGGTTGAAAGTTCATTGTAAATATACCAACACCGGATGTAAAAAAGTAGTTTTATTGAAAGACTTTTTAGTAAGGGAAATTGTACTTCTTATTTTTGCAAAAACAATGTAATTGCTAATGAGTTGTGACATTTTTTTGCAACAAAAACTTTTTTTTTAAATTAATGAATGCCATCGTTCATCAAAAATTTCAATAAATGACGTCATTCATATTATTTTCAACGAATGACGTCATTGATCATTTTTTAAATAAATTACGTCATCTTCAAAAAAAATTATTTGAAGAAAGGCATCATTGCATCAATAGATAAGGTACACATTTAGTAAATGACGTCATTATTTACTATAAAGACCTCTGAATATTTAAATGAATGATTTCAGCCTTTACTATGATGACGTTTTTTGTTAACTGTTTTTAATTATGGGAAATTTTTAGGAGATTGTAAATTTCGTATTTACTTTCTTAAGCAAATACAAGAAAAGGCGAAGTTGTGCATTAAAAATGTAAAAGATGTAACGTTTATTATTTATAATTATAAGTTTATAGTTCTAATTCTACACAATGTTTTATTATGTGTCTATATTAAAAAGATCTATTTCATGGAGCCTTTATGAATAAGAAAATATGCAAATTAATTAAAAATTAAAAACAATATTATTAGAATCTTTATATATGATTTTTTAGGATAATATCAACTTATAGTGTATTTTTTTACCAGAAACATGCCAAGTATTGCAGATTTTCAACTGAGAAACTTAAACCCAAATTGTATAAACCGAATCCAGTTGCTGAAGCTCTCGAAAAGGTTCAATTTTAATTTGGTTTTTTGAAATTTTTAGTAATTTTTCGAACTAATTGTTAAATATACAAAATTATTTTATTTTAAGTTGAGTGTTGATTTCAAACGCATGGAAGAGGAAATCAAATCAATGCGAGATAAAACTACGAAAGAAAATGCGAATCAAAATAAAGAAGTTACTGATAAAATTCAAACGGAAGTGACGCATCTTAAAGAAAAAATGCTGGAAAGTGAAGAAAAAACGAAAGCAATGACAAAGGTAATTAACTTAGTTAATTAACATGCTTCGATTGAACAATTATTTTAGCGTCTTTCGTACTTGCAAGAATTGCCTTTATAGAGCCTCGGAATTATAAATGTTGCCTCCTAACAGAATTATCTTTATTATTTTGCCATTTATACAAACTTGAAATTAAAACATCAATTGTTGTTTTCGGTGATTACATTTAATGAAGAACCATGAAAAGGCAATTAAAGAAATGCAAGAGGAAAGTGTAAGACAAATAGAAAATATCCAAGCGCAACATAAGAAAGTGAGTTATTCTTCCTTCAAAAAATGCAATTATAATAAATAATATTGCTGCTAATTTTCTTGAATTTTGAACAGGAAATACAACGACTAAAAACGAGAATTCAAGAGCATCAATCTGTAAGTATATAACTATAACATTTATCATAGTTTTATAAAACATGGATTATTTTTAAACAATCTTTAAGAAAGAACTTAGTGCTGCGAATAAAATATTCATTCATTGTATGTTTTTTTCACTAGGAAATAAGTAGACTACAAACTAAAATCCAAGAAAGCATAAGTCAAATCAACAAAACTAAGACAGAACATCAATCAGTAGGTTGACTATAAAATTTATGATTCTTTTTATAAAATATGGTGGGCGATAAATTAAAATGTTAGAAATGAAATCGTAACTCATTGTATTAATTTCAACTAGGAAATAAAAAAGTTGGAAACCGCTCACGAAAAACACGTTAAACAATTGACCAACAAAATCGACGCGTTGGAGTATCTACACCTAGGTAAATGTTTCTTATTTTACTCACGATGTTTCTATAAAATTTAGTTTGTTTTTCTTACTGGTTAACAGTAATTTTTATAGCTATTTCAAAGAAATTCCACATTAAATTCAGTGATTTTTGAGTGTTTAATGGTGGTGATTAAATGCAATGTTAAAACATGTGCATCTTATGTTGGAATTCTAAAAAGCGCCTTGAATTCTTACAACTTTGTACAAATACAATACTGGCTTCTTGACCTTTGACCTTTTATTATTATTTCCGCTTCAATTTTGACGCAAATTCAAACTTCCTAATTTTGAGATAATTTAAGTTTTAATGCTTAGTACTATATTGAAATGCACGCCAAAATAAAGTGACGCACATTTCTAAATTCGAATGTTCACATCAACGAACATTTATTTTACGAACTTTATAATTATTTAAAACTTAAAAAATGTTTAGACATTTCGAACATTTTTTACAATTCTAAGCGTATTCCAACATTTTGAACATTCTTCTAAAATGTCAAACATGTTTTTAGACAGTTTAAAAGTTTTTAGAAATTTGGAACGTTTTTAAAACATTTAGAATTTTTAAAGAGTATTTGAACGATTTCCCAATATCTTAACTTCTTTCAAAAAATAAGAAAAACTTTTTAGAAATGAGAAACGTTTTAATAAATTAGAATGTTTTTAGAATATGTTAACATTTGTAGAAATTTGGAGCGTTTAACGCTCCAAAACGTTAAAATATTCAAAAACAGCTCACCTTTTTTTAAAACGTTTAGAGTTGTTATAAACGTTCGAAATTTCTGAACATGTAGAAAATTTCTACAGGCATATCAAAATTATACATATGTTTCAAATGTTTACATGTGTTCAAAATTTCTAAAAAATTTTCGAAATTTCTAAAAAAATGTTTTTGATTTCTACCAGTGTTCCAAATTTCTGAACACATTTAAATATTATTAAAATAATATTTAAACGTTTTTACAAATGAAATTGGTTTTTTTATACAAATGTTCGAAATGTCTAAAAATATTCAAAATTTTCACATTCGAAAACTAAAGTAGAAATTTCGTAAACTTTTCACAAATTTCCAGCCTTTATATTAGAAAATATATATATAGAAATATATATAGCCTTTATATAGAAAATAATTTGAAATGTCGGGAGTGATTGCAAATTTAAAATAATTGAAAAAAGCAACATAAATTCTAAAACTTTCTGCAATTTCATTCATTGTGCATCATTTGTAACATTTCGATGGGTTTTGTAGCATTTCGAACCATTAATTAAATTTTGAAAGTTTGATAGTATTTCGACAATTTTGGAAAATATCGAAAATATATGAATTTTGAACATCTTAATTAATTTCCGAATTTCGAAAAAAATTTCCCGTATCTAAAACATTTCTTTAGAATTATGAACAATTTCTAGAACTCCGCAATTTTCCATTATTTTCAATTTTTTCCCGAATTTCGAAGATCCTAGAATTTCGAACATTATCCTGAATTTTTAACATTTCCTGAATTTTTCACATTTTCCAAAATTTCGAACGTCTTTCTGGATTTCGAAGATTTTTTAAAATTTAAATAAATAATTCGAAATTTGTAATATTTTCCAGAATTCGAAACATTTCCCTAAATTTTGAACATTTCTCAGAATTCCTAAAAGTTTTCCAGAACTACGAACAGTTTTCGGAATTCTAAACATTTTGCGAAATGCTGTAGATTTTCCATACTTTTGAATTTTTTCCACAATTTCGAACAACTTTTAAAATTTCGAACGTTTTCCCGAATTTCGAACATTTCCCAAGTTTTTTACTTTCAGAATTTCAAATGTCTTCCTAAATTTTAAACATTTTTTAGAATTCCGAAAATTTTCCCGAATTTCGAATATTTTAATGAATTTCGAAATTTTTTTCGAATTTTCAACATTTTTCATATTTCAGAAATGTTTTCAAGAATTACGAAAATTTTCCGAAATTCTGTAGATTTTTCAGAATTTGAAACGTTCTCCAGAATTTCAAACATTTTTAAAGATTTCGAACATGTAATAGGAATGCACACTTGAGTAACCCATGACATGTAATGACGTGTTAAATGTGTTCTGCGTTCAATAAGCGAGGCAGTGACGCGTACATTCTATGTTCTAATCACGTGTTATGACTTAAGTTGAGTAGAATTTCATTAGAACGTTTTAGTTGTCACGTGTCTCGTTTACGTAAGTGACACATTACACAATTCTGATTTCGTACGATGTCCTTTTTGATAGATGCTGGCTGTGACTATCTTCCGGAGATATTTATTTGGAAAATACATGGAATTACTCAAATTATGAAGGATTTGGTGGAAAAGAAACCATTTAGATATAAAAGGGAAGAATACTTCACTAATCAAAATGGAGAACAATTTAAGCCAGGCATCTACACGGCTTTCAATGGAAAATACGTTAATATTAAACTTGAATTTACGGCTGCTAACAATTCAGAGCCATATTTACATTCAAGGAGATTTTTATTGATCGATCAAAGCACGTCAATGAGAAAAAATAACGTGGAAATGATTGATAGACCACAGTGTAAAATGAATTCCGCCAAAGACATGATGTCGACATCTTTATCAACAACATGGTTTTTTTCTCCCCGTCTTTTGCAAAACGTAAACAATTACGTGAAAAACGACGCCATTACAATTAAAATCATCTTGGAGCCAATTGTTTCTTTGTGGAAGCAAATTGAGGCCCAAGATGGCGTCTTTTTGTGGCGAATCAACGATTATATAAAAAAGAAAAGAAATGCAATCAATGGGGCAAAATGGCATTTATGGAGTAAACCATTTAAAACGAGTCACGTGGGATATACGGCGCATCTTGAATTACTTTTGAATGGACATAAAGATGGCGAGGGAAAATACATCACAATTGGTTTACGTTTTGTTTTGGGAGAACATGACAATTCACTTCCACTTCCGTTCAAATGCAAATACACGTTCTGGTTAATCGATCAAACTGACTCTTCAACGAAGGAAAATATAAGCATGGAATTTACTCATGAATTTAAAGAGGGTGATTTAACTAGGGGGTGTAATTTAGCACTGCAAAGTACCGTGGAAAGTTCAAAATACTTAAAAAATGATTCGATTGCAATTCAAACCACTGTGACAATTCTTTAATCTGAATTGCCCTCGACTTAGGTTTCGGTTTCGCCGCTGCTGATTAGTTTTGACTTAGTATTTTGGAACGTATTTTCCATTGTACTTTGCTCGATAATACAATAAATTTCTTTTTCAGTTTTTTAATATCTATTTTTTTGACCATCTCTATTTTAATATTTACGTGTAATAAGCATCTCGTTGAGTTGTATGATACCTTTATTTTTTATTTAAAAAGGTTGTAAAACTTAAAAAAGAATGAAATACAATTAGAAAATGTCGTGTATCACGATATGTATTAAAATTGACATTTTTATAGTCATCAATTATTGTAAAAGGAAATATAATTAAATATATGTCATATAATTTTTTTCACTATCTGCATTGTATTTTTTAAACATCACAAGTATGTTTTTGCGATGTTTTCCAGCTGTATTTCTTAGATTGATAATTTATAAGAAGATTCCATTTAATTTTAATATCAGGTGGCTGACCTATAACCCCGTAATAGTAGGTCTTCCGCCTGCCTATCATTTCATGAATTGTTCGTTTATAGCTAATTAAACTCACATGGAAAATTATCATGAAAATATTAAATTTAAAAAGATGATATTGTTTTCATAAATGTTCATCATCGAGTGTTCGGAAAATTAATCAAATTAATAATTTAAAACACGACCAGGTTACTTTTAAAAAGTGACGTTTCTACGCCATGAGTCTTTATTTGATTTCAAATGATGCAATATTTTGAACCTAAATTAAAAAATGCAATTCGTCATGAGATATTAATCGGAGCAAAAACTTCCTGCTTTTATTTTTAAATATTTATACTTCCACTTTCGTGTTATCTTTTTTTTTAAATTTTAAAATAAATTTAACAACGTTTTTTTCTCAGGTTTCATTGTCAAGTTTCCTAGTTTTGAAATTTTAAAAATTCACTGGATTTTCAAGATTTCTGGATTCATGGCATCGTCCGAGCATGGTCAACAGGTAAATACTCCCAAAAAATGCCCGATTATTTGTCAAATCAAGTGAGATTATTTTTCCAATAATCTGTCAGATTATATTTGTCAGATTGTCCAAAAAAATGCCCAAAAATTTGACAATTTATCTCAGATTATTTGTTCAAATATTCAAGATAATTTAGTCCGAAAAAAACGTCCGGTTATTTGTCCAGTTATATGTCAAATTATTTGTCCAAATATGAACCATTATTTTGCCAGTTATAGTTTAGATTATTTGTCTAAATGCACCTGGTTATTTGTCCAGTGATGTCCGATTATTTGTCACATTGTCTGAAAAAAATGGCCGAACATATGACAATTTATCTCAAAATATTTTGTCCAAATGTTTTCGATTATTTGTCCAGTTATATGTCTGATTATTTGTGCAGTTAAAAGAGATTTTCTCCGACTAATTCTCAGATTTCGTTCTATTATTATACAAATTACGTCCTAAAAAATTCCTGATTAATTTCACGAAAATGTACCATTTTTTTGTACATTCAACAAATTGTTCGAAAAAAAAGTGCCTTGAATTGTCCTGAAAAGTTGGTCATTTTTATTAATAACGTCATCGATTAAAATTCTGATGACGCCACTCGGAAAAATTGTGGACAATGACGTCATTCACCTTGTGAGGATTAATTTAATCGGACATTTAATTACGTCATAAAAAAACGAACTACGGTTTAAACATACGACAAATTTAACAAAATGAAATTGTCAATTGCGTTTTGTCCAAATTTCGTTTAAATTTCATAAATTTTTAAAAAAGAAAGAGTTTGAAAAACGTTCTAAGGCCAGAAAAGAAGTCACTTAACGTCTTTTGGAAACAGTGTCAAAAGAGTACAAAAAGAAGAAATTAACCTAGATTTTGCGGAATTATTCCAAGAAACCAAAAAGATGCTCCAAGTAGACGCTTATCCTGATAACGAAAATGAAAATCATGAAAAAACACGGAAGTTGTTCAAGTTTGAGAAACACCGGAAATGAAAATAATAAAAAAATGCAAATGTAACATTGCACCAATAAAATTACATATTGTCCGTAATTCGAGAACTGGTCTTGAAGAAATGAACCGATACATGTACTTAATTCAAATTAACTAATTTAAGGAAGGAGTCATGGAAATGTTCATAAATTAAATTTAAGGGTGCCCCAAGTCCTGGAAAAGTCTGCAAATAATAACTTGTTTTGAAAAAGTCAGGGAAATTCAACACAATCATGGCCATTTTTCCGAGTACAAATTTGCAAAATTTTATGAATTTTTCGAATACAAAATTTATTCATGCAAATCTGTATTTTTTTGTCAATCTTTCTATTTTAATTTTCAAAATTACATTAGTAAATTTTAAAAAAATATTTTACAACGTCGATTTTGGAAAATGTCAATTTTTGACATTATTATTGGTCAGGGAAAAAAATTTAAGACCTGGAGTAGCTAGTCAGGGAAGTTAAAAATTAAATTTCTAGGACTCTTGAGACACATCATCCGTGATCAAAGAGTTCCTGTCGCAAGAGGACCTGAAGAGGATGTCTATGATTCCATTTTTGAGGTACTTCCTTCCTTCCTTCCCAGACCTTAAAAATTTGAGTCTTGTTCTGAAAAAGTCAGGGAATTGCAAAGTATTCGTGTTGTAACAATCCCCAAAATTTATCCTTCTAATCCTTTTGCAAGATCTTCCCATTAAAAATTTTCGACAATTTCAAATGACAAATTTGTGCAAAATTTTCGACAGTTTCGGTGATAAATTGGCAAAATTTTCAATAGTTTGTGAGATCGACACATTTTCAGCAGTTACCCCCGAAGTCGTAAGTGCCGAAGGACACGTTTTCCGAGTTCAGATTTGTAAAATTTTCCACGTTTCTCAAAAATAATGACGCAAATTATTCAACGGATTCCGAGGATAAATTTGGACAAATTTCAACAGTTTTTGAGGACAAATTTGCACAAATTTCCAGTTTTCGAGGTGAAATTTACAGCTTTTTAACAACAGTTTCTGAGGAAGAATTTGCGCAATTTTAATAAGATAGATTTGCAAAATGTTCAACAGTTCAACGAGGTCAAATTTACAAAATTGTCAATAGTTTCTGGGGAGAAATTTGTCAAATTTTCAATACTTTCCGAGAAAGAATTGACACCGTTTTAAGATATCTAAATTTGCAAAATGCTCAACAATATAGGTTGTCACGGACACAATGTGGACAGGGGAAGGAAGGTGGGTTTGACCAACTCGGAAGTCCACTTGATTAAAAAAAATGCCAAAAAAATCAGTTTTCGAAGTACATGTACCTGGAATATTTCTAAGCGTTTCTTCAATGTACAAGTAATTGCAGTAAACGTGGTTAAGAGTGACTACCAAAAAAAATGCTACGTTGGTCACTGTCAATAGGTGGTCACTATAAAAAGAATGCCTGAATTAAATTAAAATAATGAACATGTACACTGCACTTATACACGTTGACTGTAATACACGTAGTAAAAAAACCACAAAACCAAAAAAAGTACCGAATCATCATGTCCAAGGGTTAAAGCAAGATGTAACGTGATTCATCCGTCATCTGGTCACTTTTTAAGGTACATTAACAATGTAAAAATTGCAAAAAAAGACAACACATACTGGTCACTGTACACGATAGACAGGTGGTCATGGTCACTCTACAGAGCAGCTTTATGAAGGTAATGTACGCTAAAAAACAATACACTTGAAAGTAGTCAACATTAACAGGTGGTCACCATTCAAAGGTGGTCACATTTCGTGATTGTGGATTTTTGGTTAAAATAAATAGCATCACTAATATATTTCAAATCATATCAATGAGTTAATAAGTGATTAAGTACCATGCTTAAGTACCGAGCAAGGTGGCTTAGAGGTTAGCATCCTCGTCTTGCATTCGGTAGACCCGGGTTCGATTCCCAGGTCGGGTATCTTCGATTGTGGATTTTCATGGTTTCCCACAATTTCTCCGGGCGAATGCTGAGATAGTTCCTATATTAAATCGGCCATGACCGTCTTGACTCATTTTGAGTCCACCATATTCTAGCCATAATGAACGCCATATTGAACGAGCTCTATTAATCTCTTACAGTAGAACCTCTTTTTATATGAACCTCTATTATACAGGGTTCTCCTAGACCTGGAAAACCTGGAAAAGTCAGGGAAGAATGATTTACTTTGAAAAAGTCAGGGAAATTCAACGCAGTCGTGGTGATCCAAAATTAATACTTTTACATGGTTAGCTCTGGGTCTATTTTCCGAGTAGAAATTTGCAAAAAATTTTCCACATTTTCGGAGTACAGATTTCCGAAATTTTCCACGTTTTTCATGTACAAATTTACACAATTTTCCACGTTTTGTAAGTAAAAATTTTCAAATTGTTCCAGATTTTCAGAGTACAGATTTGCAAAACATTCCACGTTTTTCATGTACAATTTTACACAATTTTTTACGTTTTCTGATTACTGATTTGCAAAATTGTCCAAGTTTTCCGAGTACAAATTCGTAAAATTTTTCACGTTTGCAAAATTTCCCATGTTCTCCGAGCACAAATTTTTAACATTTTCCAAATACAAAAATGTTTGTTGATTTTCCAAAATTGACTTTAGTAAATTGTGTAAGTTTTTATTCGAAAAAACGTGAAAAATTTCGTAAATTTGTCCTCGAAAAATTTAAAGCATTTTGAAACTTTTTGCTTGCAAAATGTTGAATATTGTACAAATTTATCCTCGGAAAACGTTGAATATTTTGTAAATTTGTCATCGAAAAATGTTCAACATTTTAAAAATTTACTCGAAAAAATTGGCAAATTGTTCTCGGTAAAAGGTTGACATTTTTATACATTTTTTTGAAGAAATTCGAGAGTAAAAAGTTATGCATTCAAAATGTTCAACATTTTTCGAGGACAAATTTTTTCAAAATATTCAACGTTTTTCCAAGGATAAAATTTGTAAAATTTTCAACCTTTTTTGATATAAACTCGAACAATTATCGACATTTTCAACTTTTACGCATTAAAATTTGCAATTTTTTTAATTTTTAACCTTTTTCAAAGAAAAAGTTTCAAGATGCTCAACATTTTTCGAGGACAAATTTACAAAATTTTTCACGTTTTTTGAGGAAAAAGTTGCGCAATTTATGAAATTTTTTTGTGGATAAATGTTTCAACCTTTACTAACGTACAACTTTTCAAAATGTTGCACTCATTCAAAATACTAATTTTACACGCTTGATTAACGAAAAAACGACAGGTTGTTAGATTTGCCCTGAAAAAAAAAGAAATTTTTATAAATGTTTGGCAAACTCATCCTTATTCCAAATTTCCGTCTCCTCCGTATTTCGTACAGCCCCAAAACCATACCATTGCCACCCGGCCCACTTCCGTGCTAAATTCTTTGGAGGATATTTTGCGAGTTACGAGTCAGCCATGGTTTATAATATTTCTGAAAATTTATTTTCTTAACCTTCCCTGATGCTGACGCGATGTGTGTGCCAAACATTTATAACGTTTGTCGTGGATTTTTCGTGGCAAATCTAACAATCTAACAACCCGTATTCAAAATGAACTTATTTTTTTTTAAAAATTGTGATTGTTGTAACGTAATCCATGTACTGAAAGTGTTATTATAAATGTAGTTTTAAAAATCTTTACTTATTTTTTTTTTAAAAAAAGGGCAATTTTCATACTTCTTTTTTCTATGAAATGAAATGTTATTGTATGTCTATGTTGTTAGAGGATTATTAGGACAGATAGGATTGGAGGGACGGTCATTGCCGATTTAATGTAGAAACTACCTCAGCATTCGCCTGGAGGAATTGTGGGAAACCATGAAAAACCACAGTCGACGATAGCCGACCCGGGAATTGAACCCGGGTCTACCGAATGCAAGACGAGGATGCTAACCTCTAAGCCACCTTGTTCGGTAATCCTAAAGGAACAGTTTTATCACTTATACTCGTCCAGAGATTGCCTGTTTTGCGATAGTCCATCACAAATGATGATTCCTTAAGAGGACCACCAACATTTCAGGGATGAATGGACTGTCGACCTCACTGCTGAACTAGTCAAGCAGTCAACCGAGCAAGGTGGCTTAGAGGTTAGCATTCTCGTCTTGCATTCGGTAGACCCAGGTTCGATTTCTGGGTCGGCTATCCTCGATTGTGGTTTTTCATGGTTTCCCACAATTCCTCCAGGCGAATGCTGAGATAGCTCCTATATTAATTAGGGGTGATTAGGGGTCAATCCCGAATTCCGGATCTCCCGTTTCTCCTAAATTTTTGTCCAACGAAAAACGAGTGCTAAAATTCAAAACGATTTATGAAAAATGCTAAGAAAAAAATAAAAATAACTCCGAGTTTTGTAATCTATATGGGATCATTAAAACATGGATTTTACTGAAACTTTCTTTTTTTTAACGAAATGTAATGGTACTTTTATATGGAATTCGGACCAGCGTTTATTAGGCCTCGTTTATACTGACCAACGTCCAGCTAGACCACGATGGTCGAGACAACGTTATTCTAATATATGATACATAGGGCCTACTGTATTTTAGTTGGTTTGAAATATTTTTTTAAAAAAAGTAAACCAACAATAGTTTTGAACACAGTATGTGATTAAAACTGGCACATTATTCTGTATTCTCATCATATCATTTTCTAAATAATAACATTAAATTAATAAATTTGTGTATTTCTTAGATAAATTTATCCGTATTTTGCTATAACCTAGTTATCAAATTACCTTCTAGAAATGTAAATGACTATTTGATACATAATTCTAGCGTAAGTTTTAAAAAATAAAAATGTGCTCGCATGCTTTATATTTTAAAAAAATTCGGAATTTGTTATGTTTAAATATTTCGACAACTACAAAATTGAAGTATATTAAAAACAAGTTTTTAAAGACGTAAGTTATATCCAAAAAAACGTTATGAAAGATGAAGATAATAATTTTTTTTAGCAAACGTAATTTTTTTTTTCCAAAAACAGTGGAATTTTTATAAAATAATGAAAAACTAAGAATACATCCATCAATGTAAAATTTTTCCATTTTCCTGAAATTCGATTATCCGGAAAATTCGGTTCCTAACTTGCCAGAAATGTCGCTACAAATAGACCATTCCCAGCAAAACAGTGACGCATAGGTCACTCGAGTTTCCATTGACCCCAATGAAAAATGGTATTTTCCTTTTTTCTGCAGTCAGTGGTCAGTGCAACAAGACTGCCAGTCAAGTCAAGCTACAACGGCTGCAAGTATAGAGGCATCATCGATCGTTGTTTAAACGATTAGTAAACGTAAGTTAACTTTTTAATACAAATATAAATCAAAACAAATTTTTTCTAACAATATTTCCAAGAAAATGGAAACTTTTTTATGGAAATTCTAAAAAATAGCCACAGAAAGGGCCGCTTTCAATGATTTAGGCCTAGTTGAGCGACCATGCTTAGTTCGTACAAAAGCAACCAACTATTTTTAAAAATATTTTTTTTTATTATAATTCGTCAACGTTGAATGTGATATATTGTCGTCACATCCCTTAATTGGTTTGAAGTCTTCACGCTCGTGTTTTCACAAATTGGGTTGGCTGAAAACATAATTGAGTATATTTGCTGTACGTTTTGCTGCATTTAGAGGTTTATGCTTAGGCCTATATGTTAAGTTCGTTAATGTTCGTAAATGAAACGATTAGTAATACTGAACAGTTAAAAAGGACTTTTGTCATATCGGTGTGCTTTTTAATTTTGGCCGTAACTTCAAGACACGATTGCTACGATATGCAGTCTTTTTGAAGTATCATCGATGCATATCGATTGCTAGTATTGAATCGTTGACAGTAGCATCAGCCTGGCCCCACCCCTGCAAGTTTATAATGGTTTGGCCAGGCAAAAACTAGAAGCCCCGTACAAAACAAACCAAAACGTCATGCATACGTCATCACTGACCCTAATTTGGAGAAAAATTTAGTTTTTTGGGCGTTGAAATGTGATTTTGACGTCACATGTAGCTCTAATTGGTTCCAAAAAGCAGGCAGATATTTCAGGTCCAGCTGAGTAGCACGGTAAAATAATGTTAATTTGCTATATCCGTCATTCTAAAATGAATGGATGCAGGATATTTCGTAAACTGTTGTTGTTGTTTATATCAATAGATCATTTATTCAGCTTATGTTTTTCGGTTGTTTTAATAAATGTTGAATTTTTATTGACTAACAATTAAATTTACACAAATTATAAAATGTCCAAATTGATATTTTTTTAAAAAGTTTTTAAAGTTTGCATCTAGATCAGTATAGATAACGAAGGTAAATTACGAGACACGTTTTTTAAATTATTCCATGTGTAAATTATAAATATAAAAATTGAAGGTCAAGATACAGGGTTGCCACTGACCTGCGAAGACAGGCAAAACTGAAAAAGTCAGGCAACTTTGTCAAAATTTAATGAAAAGTCAGGCTGAGGTATTTGGTGAAATGACTTCCTATACCCAGGCTTTGCCACCCATATTTGTTATTTTACAAGTCAATGTGCCTGTTGTC
>JAQGBX010004382.1:0-15461 GCA_034698745.1 Megaphyllum sjaelandicum | reverse complement strand
TTGAAAAAATGGTGTTAGGTAAAAGTTAATACTTTTAATGGATAGAGCACCCACTACAACCTATCTAACGACACAAAAAGAATTTTCACATCTCTAACGGTTAAGAAATAAATTGGGTGGTGATGGACTTATGACTCACCCTGTATATGCGTGGACTTCGTAATTTAAGGCACAGGGGAATTTTGTCCCCAAATTCTTTGAAAATGAAATCAATCTTTTATTCCGAAAAAAAAAACCTGCTAGTCACACAATAATAAGACTCGACAATATGGCAGAAATCTAAATACAGCATTTTCTCGTATCGGGACTCGATTTTCAGAGTCCTTTGCCAAGAGCTTTTGACGATTACATGACGTTTGCGTGCAGAGGACGCTCGATGTTAGCGCCCCCTTAGTTCCGCACCAACTTCCCGTGTCCTCTTGTCCACGGCCTGCATGGTCGCGTAGAGGCTCGTCACCGAAGAGCTAGTTCAACCCGAGCCGGAAGACCGCAGGCAGGCAGGACGAGCAATGCCCCTGCAAAAGTTCATTGGCTGCTCACGTAGTTCCACGCGTAGCTGTTCCCGTCGGTCCACTCTTTTTGCTCAAATTCCTGGCTTGTTGAACCCTCGGAGGTACGGAATGAAACGGGACATTGAGGAAGAAGCAGTTCCATGACGCTCCGTCCCCCCCTTTTTACCCCCATCTATACCTCGGAGGTGCTATCCTCAGTCTCTTCGGCTTACCTCCACCTCCTTAAAAACTCGTTTGAAAGCCATCATCATTCAGAATCCACTGATGGAGTTTTTTCTGAAAGCGAGATCAAGAACCGGTGGCGCGCGTTTCCCATTCGGCGCCAATGACCTCCGCACGTGGGTTCAACGCCCCCACGCGGCGGCAAACCTTCCCTGAAATTTCCTAGGACGACTCTCGAGCAGCCTCCCTGGTTCACCTGCCCGAGCGGTCCTCGCTCCCAATTCCCCATTATTTTTCTGTCTGCTCCACTCTATGGATTTCTTCCTTTAGAAAGTGTTCTTTTTCAGAACTTTTTTGGCGGGGGCACCTCCTACCCTACCTACCCTGGCCCTGCCAGAGACAGGCACGATTGCTCGCGACGTAATGTATATCCTACTTACCTGCTTATTTTCAATGGACGGCCTGTAGGTCTGTGGGGGAATCGTTACTTCTTGGGGACCGATGAACGACGATGATTTATGGTTGTCCCTTATTATGGCCCCTCAATTTGGTGGGTAGGAAACGCATACCTGGTGCAGGGTTGGGTCTCCCGTTTTGGGGCATAATTGGGGGATATGTAGGTCAACAAAGACGGGGGTCCGGGCTTATATAAGACCGTTGAATCTATGGGGATGGCCATAGATTGTGTAATTAGGAGCAATGACTTTAACGGCCTTAGTGGAAGAGGGATGCAACGGTTTGAGCAGCGAGGAAATGGACCTGGTGAATTTCCACTGACCTGCGTCGTTAGAAGAAACCGTTTTTGGATTCCAGTGAAACACACTGCCCTTTCTGTTCGTATACATTCCTTAGCGAGAAAAACGTTTCTGGGAAGTTGTTTTGAAAAGCCTGCTACTAGACTCCGGGAATTCCCTTCTCAAACTGAAGCTCTGATGAGCTCTTGGTTCACCTGGCACATCTTGGCGCATCCTGGATCAGCGGGATGACCTATGCGTGGTTCGAATTCCTCCAATGTGTTCGCCGGCTCTCACTATAAATGGTGACACTAAGTTGTCAGTTGCTTTTAGAATCTTCATACATATTTAAAGTTGGCTTAATTAAACCTAAAAGAATAACACTAGTTTTAGTCCTTTCTCGTGAGGTAACATTGCAACAATCTAAATTGGGACACATTCGTTGGCTAATGCGCATAGTGTACAATGGACACGAGATAAAGGTAACTCCAGATTTCAGATTAACATATTCATTGGCAAATCAAGTTCTGTCCATATAGTTTCATCATTAGACTGAAAGATGTGCGATTGACCTCATTCATCGATTATGCACTAAGTTTATTATTGAAGGCTTGAAGCACTAAAGCCGACGCAACTTACATGTATGTCGATATAGACTTGGTCTCAATGGCCTTGTGATGAAGCCAACAGATGTTAAGAAATATTTTCTCCAAACTTGCCCAACTTTACGCCCTGTGCACTCGATAGTGCCGTATAGTATATGATACGTTTTTGGTAATCTCAAACTTTCATCATAAACTAGAGTAATTGTACCGCATTTATAATTTGAGTGTTGCTGAAACACTTAAAACTGATGCAACGATTGTTATTGTCGTTGGTTTTGGTTTTATATCGAACCAGAAGAAATCCATTTCTATAACTAATGCAGTTCAGAGATACACGAGGAATGGTTGTTTTAACTTGTTTTGATATTACAACTTTATATAGATTATAATGGAATTAAATATATAGGTAAAATTGCCCCGGTAATAACTTCGATCTGGACAAAAATTCTAATTTAGAATCTTAATAACTTTTACCTTCAAATCGATTTCCTGCTCGTTTTCAAAGTGTACACTGACAGCTGCTGGTTAAAATCACCAATTTCTAAGTAAAATTAACATTTTTTCGGTCAGATTATGTTATTTCTATTTGAGCTTATAGACAAAACCAACTTTTTGTTCATTATACAAAGTAGACCATTTTTTTGGTAAACGAGTCGTACAATCCCCTGTTTTATCCCTCAAGTTTTTTTCCTCATTTCTTATTTGGAACGAAATCGTCGAAAAACAATGTAAACCCGCTTGCTTTTCTTTTTAATGCTAGTTTTTCAGATGTGGATTGTGGAGGTTACTCCATGTGCCACGATAATGAGGCAAGTTTTTCTAAGGCTCTGTATAAAAATTAAGCGATTCGCTGTCTGTATCTCCGTAGTGAAAACGGAATGCTTTCCAAACAGGTCTCGACATTGAACTACATACATGTACATAACCTTCTCTCTATTTAGTACATTCACACAAGACTTTTAAGTATGCTTTTACTTTCTCCATTTTATTTATAACCGTTCCTGCAGGTCTACACTTAAGAGTAAAAAAAATTCGAAATGCTCTGCATTTACACTTATAGGGATGAAAGATAAAGAGCTCCACCCAAGTTCGTGAGTATTGAAATGTGAAATACATGTATACGTGAGACAATTTAAAACTAAAAATCGGACGTTTATAAGAAAGCGTTTGATAAAATAAGAGGCGCACTTCCAAGACACCATTAAGCGAAATCAAATTAGCCGGATAGATTTGGAGGGATAAAATGCCCTGGTTTCACATAAACGTTTATTTTAATCTAAAGACCGGAGTGGGGATTTTGGTGAGGGCGAGGTCAAGAAACTGCATCCAGTAAAAGCAATTGTTTTTTTGAAGAAATGGGATTTCCACAAAAACGAAAAATTCGCGATTTTAAAACACTTGCTGGTCAATGCACCGGTCTTTGATGAACACCAATTTAATTTAAAGCTGAAAAGAAAATTAATTTAAGGAATGATAGTCATAATGTTGTCCAACAACGATATACATGTACATCTACTGATGATATTTACATTTAAATTTTCCCTTTATATGCACGTGTATATATTTCACAAGAAAACTACTAATTTCTTGCCTTTTTGTCAACAAACCTATTTGTACAAACCTATTTGTACATGTACATGTATTGAACATGTATTATTGAATACGAAATTCATAATGGCAGTATTTAAATGATTGCGTATGAAGAGTAAACCATGTACAGCTGTAAACATGATCAAATTCAAGTGCACCAAACAAGCCAATGGTATTGTCAACATGTCAGTGAACTTTTTACTGGAATGATTCCTGTGTTATATGGGTTCCATATATGCACGAGGAGATGCATTAAACTATGCATTTGTTGAAAGACATTTCTATTTGGCTTCTGATACGTATAAAAATTGATAATAGTCCACTGAATTCGTGACATTTTCTAAAAAATATTTCGAAAAGCATTACATAGTTAACTAAACGATATCTTCAGATTTACAGCACTATATATGTACATACAATTGAATTAGACTTAATTAACATTTATGTGCTCAATCTACCGTTATGAATAACGTTGTTTATAAATTTCAGTTAATTATTTCCAACGTTTATAATTGTTGAAGATTTTTTAAGTGCCAATTCGATCTTTAAATTTTTACTCGGCCATGGCATTTATTTAGCCCACACTTATAACTCTTTTAAAAGCACGCTCTAAACAATTAATTCCAGGCACAATTTCTGCAAATATGCGCGCAATCTCACTCTCCGTTAAACCAGAACAACGTTTTCGTTTGAATTTCTGTTGTATGCCAGCAATGACCGACTATTAATTCGGGGCATTGGCACAGGGGGGATAGGGATGATAAACGTTCTAACTAAAGAATGAAGTTGAAGAAAGTTTAGAAGAAGAAAAAAAAAAGGTGGGGAAAGAATAATAATAAAAAAGTCTCAACAGGTTGAACGATAGGAATGAACTGCGGGAAAAGGATAGGGGCAACAGGTTAGAGTTTATTAACATTTACTCATGCTATATTCGTTCTCTATTAGTTTACTAACAAAACAACTTAGGCTATATACGAGTGCGGTTACAAATACAGCATGCTCTGCAAATATTCAAGAACAAAACGCGCTGAACCTTGAAATAATTATAGAAACATTCATTTTTTCAGGTGATGTAAAAAAAACCTAATTTTAAGTTTTCAAAACCTATGCATTTGATGGCACTTGCCTGGGGTCTGCAATTGGTAATCTGATTGATATTATAATTTATCACACAGCACCAACCTCGTTCTTACTGTATTTTGACTGTTCTACAATTCAAATCAGAGTTAGGTCTTGTTCTTCCTCGAAAACTATTCGTTCATTTTAAAGAGTGACATCTTATGCAGGAAATGTAATTGCTGAATTGATGGAATAACATGTCTAACGAGTGATTGCAGTTGTGTACTAACAAAGTTTTATTGACATAACTAAGTTACTATGCCAGTGAAATATGAATTTACAATTTATGAGAGCAACTGTTAAATTTATTCAGAATTTATAGTTGGCTTTGGGAATTGAACATTTGGTTCGTTTGAATAACAATTTATTTGGAACAAACGCAAATAAACAAATTATAGGAGCATTGTAAACAACCACTGTCAAGGTTTATTGCGTTAAATTAATAACTGTAATCCCACCTAAATGTTCAAATCCTATTTAATTATACACACTAGGCTCAACTCTTTTTCCTCGTTCAACTTATGAGATTTATTTTTTCCCCCTCACGGTTAGAACATTGACCTCTAAGATGGTGAGTTATGCACGGGGTTAAGGAAAGGGTTTCGAGAAACAATTCTCCTACCAAGAGGGGTTTTCTGGGCAAAAGCACTAAAATAAACAAAAAAAGGTGATGGGAATAAAAGAGAAAAAAAAATGGACAACAGACCCGAGTCGTTAAACTCCGAAGTCACGTAATATATGTGGTATTTGGTATAAGATTAAAAGCAGCGAGGAGGGAAAAATCGTGGACTGAGGTGGACGCCGAAAAAAAAAGTGAAATGAGGAACTAGAAAAACTGGTTAACGTTAGTATTTAGATTGGTTAACAATCTCTACGGGTAATAACTGTTCCAAGGTATATTGAGGGTGGAAAGCGAATTGTTAAAGGGTCCAATGACACCGACAATAAACACCGAACCAAAGGTGGGGGCAATGAGCATCCTAACTAAGCCCACATAGGAAATGGAATCCATGTCCTGCAGGAGAATGTCCAGTTAAAAATGGACCCGCATTATCCGTCACGCGACCAAAAAAAAGTCCCTGGCATGCCTATTCCTCCGAATTGGTCAACAATATCCTCAATGCGTCCATTGTTGCAATACTGGGTGCACCAATTACCGAATTTGCCTGACTGGTTTTGCTGGTATTTAATGGACAGTAAAAGGTGGGCCATGCAGTGAAATATTGTGTATACCTCTAAGTTTTACAATATGTGTAATTTTACATACATGTATATTATAATATTAGATTGCAAAACTATAAAAATAATAGCTTGTATTTCTGGCTTAGTGAAACCGAACAAACCTCCGAACTTTTTCGCGGACCGGCAGAAAATTTCTGCGGACAAAGGGTTGACAAATACTGGTAGAATCTAGACTCAACAGTTGAAGTCCATATTATTTTTAATACAGTCTAACCTCGTTAAGACGAACCTCAAAGGACGCCAAAATTTGTCCTCTGAAAACCGTAGAATTTTATCAGAAATCAGACCAAGCATTACATATACTTTAACAATAAGAACTATATAGTTTAAAATAAAGAAGTTTATATAGATAAAATCTTACCGTGAATTTGTATACAAATTTTATCAGAGAATTCAATGTTATAACGTATTTTTTTTACTGTCACTTAAAGTTCTTTTTAACGAGTAGTGCTAATGCTGGGGAACTCAAAAATTCATTCGATTAGCCGAAAATTTGTAAAATGACTATTATCCGAATTCAGAATACGCCTTCAACGAAGAAAATATAATGTACTATTATTCGTTCGTATACCCCGTGCATGACGGGGACTAAAAACGAGTTTGCACTATCAGAAATTCGTATAAAGCTGGTTCTTTTTAATAAGTTTGCACTGTAATTTCTTTACAATTCGCCGTTTATTCGAATCTGCACATTGTACATGTATACTGTAGATGTTGAATTTACATGTAATATTAAAATGATCAATTTTCAAGGGGCAAAATAAATCTGGAAGTTGTTATCCTTCTTTAAAACACTATTGTATAATACAATTGTGGATTTAGAGGTTATAGACCGCGTTAAGATGGCGTCATTTCTGACGCACTTTCCAAATGCTGTCCTACTGCGTACTGAAACCATTCTTAAGCTTCCGATTAATTGTTGCCTGTTATCCACGATACGGACAACTTAATTTACTGCAAATGTATTTCACGCTAAAGTATGGGGTTACAGTAGTATAAGCTATCTACGCATCAGTAGGCCTAAGGGTGAAGAGCTGCGATGATATTGTTACTGTATGTGATGTTTTCGCACCTTAATCACAATATATCATTCCTTAAATTAAAGAACACATCTCCTTTTCATTAACGATATTAACGGCTGAAACACGTGACGTAGCCTAATATGAATCTAATTGAGGTAACATTATAACATATACTTAAATAACACTATCCTAATCAACTTTGGGTATGCTTTGGCAATCTCCGTAAAGTGAAAATTATAGGCTTGGAAATATAAAGTATACACCTTAATTGTCTGGGTTGCCGCATACACGTAGCTTACGACATTTGTGCCAATTAATAGTGGTATATCCTCATTGCGTGAAATTCCACAAACTAATTGTTTCGCTCTTCCGTTTATGTGCACTTAATGTCAAGGTCAGACGTTTTTAATAGACCATGCCATGTAATCAGATGTATAATTTGGAAAGGGTATTTTTTAGACTTGATGTTACAGTACATTCCTGGACATGTTGATTGTTGAACAGGACAAAATAAGCCCAAATATCGGTTTATGATATGTTAATAGGCAGTATGCAGACATTGGCGCATGCTGATTATTTTATATGCATGACAACTTAATGACGCTTTGCCTGTACACGTATTATCAAGATAATGATACTTCGTTTATCGGCTGTTATAAGTGGAGAACGTGCGATTCTGTTAATGAGCTGTGCAAAGTTTAAAAAAATTACCACGGAATAGAATTTTCCAAAATATACGACCTCAATGGAGGAAATCATAGAGGAGCTTATTGTTGATATTTGTTCCTGGAAACATAAACGTACGTTTCACCCAGCAACTGAGTGGAGCTAGCAACAAGCTGCATGCTTGTTACAGTTCTGAAAACAGGAAACTTACGGGAACTTTTGTTTCTGCTGACGTAAACAGTAAGAAACTTAAGGAATACATAACATGAAAAAAACAAGCAAAGGTCATATCTAGGTTAATTTCAGTACATATGAAGTTTTAAGTAATTCTGGCGAACCAAAAATGTATTTCGTAACGTGCAGCATTTTTTTCTGAAAGAAAGGTAACAAACCAGTAAATTTACCAAAACTGCATTTTTTTTTATTATCGCAGATATTGGATGTCCGAAAATGAGCATAACGAGAATAGAATCACAATCGACTTTTTGTCTTTGAACTTTACTAACCATATTTTACTTATAAAAAAGATGCTTCAGGGGCATCTTGAAATGTATCACCCATTACCAAAACGCATATGAGATGTTGTCTACTGCATTTTCAAACATTTGTGTAGCATAGGCTACTGTTTTTGTTTAGATTTTAATAGGACTCTGTAAGTTCGTTATTGAACCGTTCAAAATCTGATTGCCGGTGATGCGCGATATTGAAAATGAGATGTTCACAATGCTCCCGAACATCACTAGTCAAAATTAATAGGGAAAAAAACGCTGCTTTTGCCCTTAACCTAGAAGTTGCAACGAGAGCGAATTTGCAATGGGGAGTGTCTGAAAACGGGGTCAATGTGCTAGCAAGGAGCGACCGCATTTGAACTCGCTCATCCGACTTCACTTTTCCCTACTGGCTCTCTAAAAGGGGCCACCCCTTTTTTTGGGCAACTCGTTCCCTCAATCCACATTTTCTCGTTCTCAACCTCCGGGTTTGCAGGTTGCCCAAAAAAAAAAAAAAAAAAAAAAAGTGGCTATAAAAAACCACCTGAAATTACCTCCCAGCGGTATTTTGCAGTTACAACAACCTGTAATGCAGTAGAGCAAAACAAGATGGCAACGACATTGAGGGAGACGAGGGTGGCTCGATCGGGATGAAACGTTGCCTAAAAACAGCGTGTTCCCTGCGATACCGGCCCTCGACGGGGAGCAATCAAAACGATATTTTATCCCAACCATTGCTGCCGTTCCGATGATGTGATCAATGAAATCGTTGAAGAGTTCAGCGACCATCACATTCAGAATGGAACTGTATATTGGCACGCCATGTTTTAATGGTTTTTTTTAGTTTTTTTTCTCTTCGGAGTTGAAATTTCGTAGTATTCTTTTCAGATTCATTGAAACATGAAAAATCGGACATCTGACAAATTATGCGTGCCTTTACGATGGCAATTTCAGTCCTCTTTACTCTCGGTTCTTCTAAATCGTTGATCATTGAACTGCACCAAAGATGGAGATTTTTTGCTTTAAAAGGTTGAATATCCCTAGTCTGAAATTCCGAAAGCCTAAATGCTCCAAAATCCTTAAAACTTTTAGCGCCGTAGGTGACGTCGCGAGTGGAAAATTCACAGTCGTTAATTCTTTATGGTTTAACGTACGCAAACTTCGTTTCTTGACCAAAATTCGTAAAATAAAATAAACTTTTCTTAATTTTCATTATTTTTTCATTCCTTATCCGTTGAAGGTTAGCTTCGCCCCATAACACATTTCTCCTCGATCATGCAGTAAGGTGTGTAGGCAAATCTTTTAGTCATGTTGTCATGTTATTAAACATACATGTAAAATCTGGAAAAGTGACCACCTTTGAATGGTGACCACCTGTTTATGTTGACCACTTTTTAGGGTATTGGTTTTTCTAGGGTACATTTACTTCATAAAATTATCTGTATAGAGACCACCTGTCCATTGTGTACGGTGACCAGTGTGTGTTGTCTTTTTTGTAATGTTGCATTGTCAATGTATCTTAAAAAGTGACCAGATAACAGATAAGTCACCATTCATCCTACTTTAACCCCAGTGGTTCTTAAATAATTTAGCCAATTTTGTTATTCAGATCAAAAAAATCACTGGAAACATTATCATAAGAAACAAAAAAAAACATTTAAAACATGGAAAACTTGATAATTTTTTCTTCAAAAAAAACCCCAAATGTACATGTAATAAGGCAATAAATATACTGTATGTAATGCACATGGACATGATGATTCTGTAAATTTTTGGATTTGTGGGTTTTGCTACATGTATTACAGTCTACATTTAAGTTCAGTGTACATGTTCATTATTTTAATTCAGGCATTCTTTGCATAGTGACCACTGACCAACATGGTATTTTTTTGGTGGTCACTCTTAACAGGTTTTACCGTACAAAGTAGAAAGAACAGGGGCTAAAAGGATTGGTAATTCCCATGCAGCATAGCTATACGAAAGTAGCTTAAAAATCTCAAACCAAACAGGAACAACTTGCGTCGATATACTACAGCCTACGCATGACTTTACATTAATTTAAATTTTAAACGATCGAGTGATAATAGGGTACGAGCACGGTGAAGCCTTAATTTGCTGGCAAGCGTCCGCAATAAAGCTCCACCGTGCTCGTATACCCATAGGCAAAACAGTAAAGTTAATTCTGTGAGTATAGGTATTAACACTTGCGCTTATAAAATCAAAAAAGGGTTCGAGACTACACGAAAATTACACGTTCATCAACTTCTATTTTAAGATATTGTTGACGGTTTGGCTGGTAAATTGCAGGAAAGTTATATTGAAATCAAAGAATAATATTTTGATCAATTGCCGTTTAATAAACCTACGGTGTCGAAAAACATGTTTATATGTGAAAACGTATCCAGCTTCGAAAACACTTACTTTCCTCCACATAGTAAATTCGCTAGAGGACGAGTTTTATTTGATTTCGTTCTAGTTTCGAGTAGTCTACACGCAAAAGTACACGTACATCGCGTATTTTTAAGGTATAGTTGACGAATTGAATCGTACATGTAGTTTGTAGGAGGCAAAGAATTGGGAGTTTTTGTTCTTGAAATCAAGGGATTCGCATTCACATCTTTTTTTTCTCAAATGCAGGTTAATAAACTTTCAATTTAGAAAAATTTTCAAAATATTAAAACTTGTCCAGATTGGAAAACATCTACCACTTTTCCATATTGAACTTTACAATAGGCCGTATAGTTTTCGGTAGTTTTGAAATTGTTTTAAAAAATTCTTAAAAACAGATTAACGATAGCTCGATGAAAACTTGTACTAAAAAACCATTCTGAAACCAGTTGAGATGCTCATTATAAAGTGGGCAATGGGGAACTCGAAGGGGGCTGTGGAAGGCAAGACTGCCAGGGGGTAAAGAATAAAAAAACGAAACATCCTACGCCTAAATATGGATACTTTTGTACGATTATATTTTAATGACTTAAAATAAATGTTTCGATTTTAAATATTTTTTGGGGTTTTTGATTACTTCTTAATTATTAGTTTTATAGGTGGGGACACTGATGATATATTTGCTCTCAAAGAGGGCAGCAGTAAAAAAAGTTTGGGAAGCATTGATATCGACTTGTTTGAACAAAAGTTTTATCAGGTATAGTTCGAATTCAATAGAATTTCGAATGACCATGACGTAAAGCGAAAATTTAGGAATGATTTGCAAACGACACAACTTCGAAATGGCTCGAAGAACCATCATCTTATACAAGTATTATTATTAGATTTTGAAACTACTACCATTATACCATAAAACTATATAAATAATCAGGGTTCCTAAGGCCTACAGGAAACGTTTCTGAGGACAAATTGCGCACATTTTTCGAAAACAAATTTGCAAAATTTTCCAATGTTTCCGAGGAAAAATTTGCAAACTCTTGATAATACAAATTTGCAAGATTTCCAAGCACCAATTTTCAACTATATTGTCGAAGACAGATTTGTATAATTTCCAATCTTTTCCCAGGATAAATATTCAAAACTTATAACATTTTACGAATACAAAATTTAAAGATTTTCTCAATTTCCTCATGTTAATTTGCGTGATCATGGAGCAGGTCACGGTCATAGCTGAATCTCATCCCTTTACTACCATGCATGCATCTAATTGAAAGTTTGTTTTGAATTGTGCGACGTGCATGCATTATTTAGGAAATTCTTAATGCCTTATTAAATATGAAAACATTTATTTTTCATTGCATTTCTACGATCGTACTATGGAAATTAGCTATGTGCGTAATATTGAATTTGCGTACGATTTCTTAATGCTGATCGTGCTTTTTATGCTAATTGTAATCATGTATATTTTGCAAAATATAGTGGATAACATTGGATATAGCCTACTGTATGTTAATTTTTGACATTATCTTTGTCAGGGAAATTAGTTTAAAAACCTGGAAAAGTCAGGAAAGTTGAATATGAAATTTCTAAGGGAACCCTGATACTGATTTGAGCGGTCTGCGAAATATTTGTACTATTTTTACTGGTCCGCAGGGGAAAAAAAGGTTGAGAAACACTGATATACACAGCTTAACAAAAATGAAAAATAAGAGAAAACATTAATTTGAAATTGGACAAACGGCAACAAGTTCGATACATGGCCGTTAGATGGCACCCCATTAATTAAGCTACTTTCGACTATAGGAGGCCCCGTTGAAGGGTAACTAACGGAAAGTTGGTGGGACCTTGGCAGTAAGTCACGCGTGGTAGCGAGAAAATGAAAGGGGGTCGTAATTGGGTGGATGGGGGTGACGACAGCCCACGTTGCATTTAAATCGAAATGATGGTGCTTATTTTCCTAAGAATTTTTTTGCATCGGCTGGCAAAGTTCCCGTTTCTCTTGGAGCAGGTCACGGTCATAGCTAAATCTCATCCCTTTACCACCATCTAATTGAAAGTTTGTTTTGAATTGTGCGACGTGCATGCATTAGCAAATTCTTAATGACTTATTAAATATGAAAGCATTTATTTTTCTTTGCATTTTTACGATCGTTCTATGGAAATTAGCTGGCATTTTGTATATTACGTAATGCTGAATTTGCGTACGATTTCTTAATGCTGATCGTGCTTTTTATGCTAATTGTAATCTCGTGCTTTTAAGTCGTGCAAAAACTTAGCTAACTAGAGCCGAGGTGATATCCATCATGCCATTCTGACAATTAGCTGCTGTCGAACCCATTATTTTTTGTGTTAAAATTGTAATCTGCAGGCGTTTGGCAGATAGTTTCTGGCCACATTCAGAATGGTTAAACGAAGTTATTTAAATCTAAGCATTACTTTTAAAACTATTTAAGCATTAATTCTCGCAGAACACAAACTACAAGTAGTAATATAGTCAGTTTTGACCGATTGAATTGCATTGGATGCAAAATTAGATGTTCAACAGTGACATTCATCATCATCATCATGCAAAATCTTCATCAAAATGTTATCAACGTCACATTCACACCATTACGCTTGTTGCGTTAAATTTTAATTACAGATGCATTGTGCGTAGTACATGTACAGGCTACTGCGTCAACTGTTAAACGTGGCATTTGATGTTCTTTTAATTAAAATTATTAATTTGAAAGAAAATTAAAATTTTGCAGTTACTGAATTTAAAATTAATTGACGTCCTTTATTATTCTCATTTTAATGTTGCGAATGGCATTTGCTAATGGCAAATGATGCCATGGCATGTTCAAATTAGTAAATTTTTTTTAAACCAATCAGGGTCGATTCGTAAGTGCCATTCGTAAAGCTTCTGTTTGACTACCCGCAACCTTCATTATGTTTAATTCTATAGGATAACGTCAATTGGTTTCTTATTCTCATAGCCGTGAAATAACTAACGAATATAGTAGAACCCTGTTATCGATGTTGACATTCCTTGCTGTATTTCATGGCTAGAATGATTGAGTATAATTTGCAATGGTAAAACGCAATCAATACCACCTACAACCTAAATTTGTTTTGCAATCATTCACACTCAATCTAATGTGCAATTGTTTTTTACGATATTTATTGCAGCCTGAGATTAGGCATAACCTTACATATTGAGTTGTTATCGAATACCGTTTTGTTATTGGCACACATTCGTAGCATGCACTGTACATTAAACAAGTAAAAACGTAATATTTAACATACCTTTCAACCCACTATTCATTCTGTCTTAATCGTTTTATATCAAATTTAATATTGGTGTTATTACAAGAGAATTGTAAACTATGAGAAGTTTACCAACCAACCAAACCAATTCGTACAATTTGCACCAGTGATGATAGCTGTGTTTCTGTTAAATATGCATTATTATACATAAAATAACACGATTTGAATTTACTAAAATAGTTAAGGATTATTTTTATACGGCAATTTCAGTATATAGTACATTCCATTGTACTTCTATGTGAACAGTATATACATGCTGATTTCTTTTCTATTCTATTCTATTCTAGAATAGAATATCATTTTCAAAGAAAATATTACATTGAGATGAAATGTCAATTAAGTTTCATCAACTATTCATCTCGATCGTTATGTTCATACAGTATATCATATGCATTCGCTCTTTATTGCTTAAGCAACTTTTCGTTCATTTTTATGTGACCATAAACTGATTAAGTATTTAGTCCAATAATTTAATATTTCTCATTTACATAAACCTCTGATATGTGATTATTTTGTGGTTGAAAATTGTATATATATATATGCAACACTTGATGCTAGCTTATCACAAAGTTAAAAAGAGTAAAACCCTTTTAATAAGAAGAAGGGTTCACACATGTTATAATTTTCTAAAACTAGGTTGCTTCTGAGAACTACGTTCGTACACGGTGGCATGCATATTGCGTCAAATTTTGTAAAATAGATGAATTTATATAAATGTAACAAGGGAAAAAACAATTCACGAGTTTATACTGTATATGTACTATCTCTATAGCATTTTCAAACTAATGGTGTCGTAATAGTTAATTGCCTCGTGACTTAACCCAACCAATCAGAAAAGATTAAACTGGATTGACTGTTAAATTTATTCTTAGAAGGCGCTAAGCAATTAATGCAGCACCTTTGACGTCATTACTATCTTTATCCTCGTGTTTTTATATGGTGTGAAATTGTCTTAAATAAGTTAACACAATTTTATGACAGAGTAAAATAGTTAAATGAAATCATCAATCTGAAGACGAAAACATGTTTTATTGCCCGAGACATCATGTAAAATTGTCACGTAAGACTGTACAACCGGTTTTAATCGCCGATTAAGTGCATTTTAGAATTATACATTACTTGATTCAAATTCCTCGACTTGCACCAGACGAAATTTTGTATCCTTTTCATATCCTTTATTTCCAATTAGGTATGTCAATCATATCGAGGAATCGTACCAATTACAAATATTCACTTGATGAGTATCAATGAGTTCCAAAAACTAGTTTTTGATCATTGGAATTACTAAGAAATCTATACTTGAGGCAATTTCAATCACTGGAAATCACCAAAGTCACAGCAAGCCATATCCCTGTAACGAGGCTTTTTGCATGATTATAAGAGGTTTTCACGGTTATTTTTGTAAACAACAATCACACCATCACTAAGAAAATAACGTAGCAGGCACTGTATATCTTTTCAGAGATAGATATACATGTACCTCAAACACAGTAAGGTCAATTTCAGGCAAATTAATATAAGATAAGCTCCTTTTTCATGGACCGTATGGACCGAGCAAGGTGGCTTAGAGGTTGGCATCCTCGTCTTGCATTCGGTAGACTCAGGTTCGATTCCTGGGTCGGCT